>CABEEJ010002953.1:0-18082 GCA_901482245.1 Timema douglasi
GTTCTAGGTATAAGTTAGATTATATGTCATGTGATGTTATATTCATTCGGTTCAGAAAGTGCAAATAAAATACATCAAATAATAATAGTACTAATAAATACTGTATTTATACATTAATAAACCCTCAATAAATATGTTATAGCTATTTTTAAACAGTAATTAACGTATTAAAGAATGCACATAATGATGTCTATATTTGAACAAAGATGTGTTATTCCATAGAGTTTAAACGCTTTCCTGACAAAAATCAAAGTTTATTATCAATTCAAGACTCGCTTCTGCGCCCTTAAGCTTATCAATATTTTCAACATTTTTGTTGTTGTTAAGAAACCATTTGTACCTTACGGATTAATAATTTTGATTTTTTTTTGCTGGGTAAAACGTCATACGGAATTTACAATTTTTAAAATGCCCTATAAAAGAAAATTATCATACAAACTGGCTTCTATGGTTGCATGGTATAAGGCATCACTCCTGCAATAGATTAGACTGCAGATGACAGGAGGATTAGGGTTCAAATACCGGTCAGGTGTACCGAGGGTTGGTTTTCCCAATCTAGATTCATGCAAGTGCGGGTACACATCTTCGAAAATTCAAGCTTACTCATCCTTAGCCTATTGGTGTAATTAGTACATAGTTGTATAGCCCAGATGGTTAGTAAGACGTGGCGCTAAAAGAAATATAATTATTTAACTAAGCTTTACTAAATTATCAATGAACTGCCAAAGTAGTTTTAAATGACAACGAAAAAGTTGAGAAAGTTCACAATTAATGTTTATTTTGGAACAAAAAATATTTTTTACCAGTGAGTAAGAAATAGTCTCTTCTGCTCTCCAAAATAGACAAATAATGGCGTTATTCTTGTATTGTCTGGATTACTGGCTATGGAGGAGGCAGGGGATTGAATTTCAGCCGGGGTTATTGATATGTTTATCTTCCAAAAATGTTTTCCCACACTTCCTACATGATACTTTAAAATGAATTTATATTTTCTTTAAGCTACAACTTCCCAATAGCGAGTCACTCTTGTGTTAGATAGGCCTGCTTAAGACGGGGAGATCAGGGCTTGAGTTCCTGTAGCCTTTACTAAGTGTAGTTTTTACTCAATGGTTTCCTATATGCGTATCACCTGGTCAGGTAGGAAGAGGGAGGCAGTGATTAAAATAGTGTAAACAGAAGGATATTTCAAAATTGGGATTTAAAACATTTTAAAGAGAAATCCTTGGTTTTCCCAATGATATATTGTTTGGGACACTAGGAATTGAACCCATCTACCCTTAGCCAAGAAGGTAAACAAGCTACTAACTGAGCTAAGGAATCAGGTCAATATTTGGATGCTAATCGCAAGAGAAGCCACACTCTATTATACATGGGGAATCAACACGCATCGGTGGTCACGAGGGCTAGTATGTCAACAGCGCCTTTGTTTTGTTTTCGAGCGACGATAAGGTCAGAGCTTGAATCCCGGCTGGGCTTACTGATGATCGGGTTTACTAAATGGTTTTATAGCCTTCCTCATCAAAAATAATGGTATATTTCATACCCTTCCCATTAACACCATTTTAGTATAAATATAAGGATCACCCCCGAACGGGTTGTAAGATGCAATGCAAACCATATCTACTTGTTGGGATTCTAAATAAAAAATCTCCCTTGAAAGATTGGTTTAAAATGGACCTCTGGATGGTGTAGGATATAAGATCAAGCGCACAGTCCTTACAGGGAGGCCAATTTCGCTATCATCTCTGGTGACAATATCTCCCGCGTAAACAAGATAGGCCTGCATGGACGCGTCGATCAATCAATAACCATCATGCGGTTTCCCTCATACATATATAAATAGTTAAAGAGCCACCAAGAACAACACACCAAGTGACATTATTACTGATTGGTGTATAATTGCACTGGGACTTACATGGTATAAAACGTCTGTACCGTAATATACTAGATTTATGATGTCAGAGAGGTCAAGGTTCAAATCTAGGTGGAGTGCAGTGAGAAGTTGTTTTATAAAGTTTGGTTCATCATTATGGTTTTTCCATCCCATCTCCACGTCTATGCGCTTGCGTTTTTACTCCAAACAACCTTCTTCATCCTTAGATAAATATTTTGATCATCCTTACTTTAGATATAATTAGCATTATTTTAACCTACGTTGATGGGCATTAGGTATAATGGCAGGCTCCTCTAATTTGGTCTGCTGGTGACGGGGTGTTTGGGGTTCAATTACCGTCAAAACCATAAGTAAATTTCCTATCAATTTTACCTAACCTACTAGAATAAATATACGTATATTCCGGATTCCCCTTTAGAAATTAAGTGTAAATTTTGACTATTGTACGATATATGACTGTATATACAGATTTTTGAAAATTCAACACCCAAACTGCACCTATTGTTTGTTTGAACCAAAGGTAATACATAATCCCTATACACTTAAATCCGGAAAACTGTGCTAATGTCATTAAATTGGGTTCAAATTTTGAGTTTTGGCGTACAGTGCCGGGAGAGCAAAGATGTGCAAGCATCCATGTACAACAAGTTGCATAGGAGTTGGGTGCGTGGCACTGCCCACCTCGACATCTTGGATCACGGTAGCAAACCATACCACAATTAATATTAAACCACACACCAGTCCATCTATAAATGGGAATACGCTCTGGGAATCATCATTAACGGTCCCACATAACAGAAAGTGCTTGCCATTAATATATGTGCAGTGCTGTGCACCTAATTCCTATGCAACTTGTTGTACACACATGCTTCCACAGCTTTGCTCCCCCAGCTCTGTACGCCTAAACTTTGAACACAATTTAATGTTACTGATATAGTTTGCTGAATGTAAGTGTATAGGAATCTTGTACTATTTTTGGTTAAAACAACTTATATGTGCAGTTTGGGCGTTGAGTTTCCGAACACCTGTATCTATATTAGAAATGGGGGCTATTTATTTATTTTTAAAGGCTAACCTTATGGCGATCTTACTATAATCTCTTACGAGTTTGGGCTATAGTACTCTTTCAATGATCGAAATGTTCATGTGTATTGTAATTTTGGTTTTCTTCTCTAACTCCTCCCTTTATGGGGGGTGGAGAGGGTCATGAGGGAAATAATTATTTATAGCGAAGACTGATCGAATCAAAATCCCTGTCTTGGGTCTGTATTTCCTCAAAATGTCCCTAGTATACCCCTCCCCAAAAATTGCAGTAAAAGCAAGCAAACCCTCCCTCCTTTAATGCACCTCCCTTTTTGTATACTGCAACATCAACGGCAATGCAAAAATAATGAGGCGCGTTCTCTCTTCCTTTGATGTTGACCAGTCCTAGGGATCCGGTTCATATTAGAATAGCGGGGGATGGGAGGGCATGGTCCACCGTAGAAGGACCTCCCCTTTGGCTTATATTCAGAGGCCCAAAGTGATTCACCAATCAGTGAAAGGACCATCCGTGAGGGGAATATCGTCACCTTATTTCCAAGACCTCACCTGTGGACACGTGGACAAAGACGTAAGTCTCATCTTTTTTTAGTTCATCTGTTAGGGAGATAGGGAAGTCAGGGTTCAAAACCCTTCCAGGTGCACCGAATTCGTTTCAACTGAATTGTTCCCCAATCTCCCTCCCACACAAATAGGTATGTAACTCCTCTAAAATATATCATTTTCATCCCTAGCTCATAAAAGTAAGTATGTGAATGGCTCAAGTAGATTGTAAGACGCGGTGATTGTAATAATATATTACAGTGTCTCACAAACATTGGCACGCCTACCCCCAGGGGCACATGAAGGATTGCACGGGATACGTGACATACCACTGAGTTTATTAGATTGTAATAGTACTAGTGGACCATTGCAACGATGCCTGCATATTATTGCACTAAATATACTCTCGATTTTTATTGAGAAAAAATAGGTACAGTTAGACATCACTTGACTTTCTAACTAAAAGTTTACTCATTAAAGCCTATCAAATTACATGGATATTTAGTTTTCGTTGTTCGATTTGTATCAAAACTTATATCTTCCCTTTTCTATTAATGATTTGAAATTTAAAACGCCCCCTCTCCCAGCTCTCTAGCTATTCGTTGCACCAAGCCATGCAAGCTATAATTATTAAGTTGTTAATATTTTTAACCAAAGATAAGTATTTTATTTAACGATATATAATAAGAAGAAAATAATAGTTTCCATGGTGATGTAACCAAATAATGCTTGTAGGGTCTAATCACTGCCCAAGCAGAATGAAAATATGGAAAATTCGCAAAGAAAATTTAGTTTTAGTTTTAGGCTAATATTTTTGTTGGCATCCTGGACCCCAAACCTTTAAAATGACTTTGTTGGATAAAATCGCTTAAACCGTTAACTCTTAGTTTCAACTATCAAAAATGAGCTTATTAAATTATATATAAGGATGTGTGTGTGTGTAAAAGAGAGAGAGAGAAGAGAAAATGTGTGTGAGAGAGAGAGTGTTTTGGTGAGAAAGTGTGAGAGAGTGTGTGGGTTAAAGGATATATTGTAAAATTTCTGGAGAGATATGGTGTAAAAGAGAAAGAAAATATGGGTGCATGATGTAAGAGGGAGAGATTAGTTTATAGAAAGAAAATTAGAGGGAGAGAGAGTTAGAGGGAGAAATTGAGAATGTGAGTTTGAGATAAGGATAGTTTGAGAGCGAAATTGATATGTATAGAAAGTGAGAGTGATTTAGAGAGAGTTTGAGAGATAGGGAGTTTGAGAAAGAGATTTTGAGTGATAAAGAGCGGGCGTTTGAGATATAGAAAGTGAGCATTTGAGAGATAGGGAGAGTTAGAGGGAAAGAGAGCGTTTGAGTGCGAGAGCATTTGAGAGAGCTTAAGAAAGAGAGTATAATAAAGATAATGTGTGAGAAATTGTGTGATAGAGAGTGTATGTGAGGGTATATTGTGTGTTTGTGTGACTATATGTGTATGAGGGGGAAGAGTGTGAGTGAGAGTGTGTGAGAGTGTTGGAAAGAATGTGTATGAAAGCGTGAGAAAGAGTGTCAGAGATAGAGAAAGTGAAAATAAATATGGGGTAAACAAAACATTACTTTTAAATATCATATTCTCAAAATTAAGCAGTAAAATGAAAACCTAGCTTAACTTATGTATTTGTATTGTGTTACTATTCGCTAAAATGAACATCAAAACCCATTATTTGAAGGGAAAAAACCTCATACTTAAATAGTTAAAATGGCTATTTTTAAACTTTATTCAAGATCATACGATCGTTTTTGAGCTTATAATACATACCAAAACATATTTAAACATCATTTTATCATGCGCGAAACAAAACATAGACAGTATTTTAACTAATTTAACTTAACCTTTTAGATTTCGAGCTATGCTAGCTATGCTATTGATTTAAATGTGAGTTAACGATAACAACATTCCAATTAAAACTGTTTTATCAGTTTAGCCATCTCAATTTAGTTGTGTTATGGCCAGCATTCAAAGAGAAATATTCATCCAAAGAAAGAATTGTGATGTGTTTGGACCAACAAATAAAGATTTAGAATTTATTTTCTGATTCAAATAGCTATATTTTATTTAGAAATTTAGAGCCATACAGTAAATAACGGTTTCCATGGTGACTAAAAAAAAATTAATGAAAAACTGAAATTTTTCTGTAAAAATCTGGTTTTCTTGGAAAATTACTATTTTTCCCAACATCATGGACTCCTAACCGTTAAAATGAGTGGTCGTTTGTCAAAATTTGTTCAGTCGTTTCCTCGTAATTTCTATTACTGGAAACTGGGCTATCAAATTATATTTTAGAAAGCATAATGAAACAACTAAGGCTGATTTTGTCTAGATGTCCTAGAGTTATATAAAGCTTTCTTTCTGTCTCAGCTTTGCTTAACCAACCATTGAATCTTTTTGTAAATTTGGGATTACCGTAACACTTTAAAAGCTTGCAGATAGTTGTCCTTTTTTTAAGAGGATCTGGAAGGGGTATGTGACTGGTGACAGCTTGGGGGAAAACACTATAATAATGTAGACGTAGATGTGTGAAATACAATAACTTATAAGTTTCATTTTAAACTATTAAGACCAGTTTTTTCCACATACAATCAGGAGATTAGTCATCTTATTGGTGGTAAGAGCTGATAATTTTACTCAAACCATTAGGGTGTATAAAGTCATTTTATAATTTGAAATGTCCATAAAATCTAATCAAAGGCAACCCTCATTCACATTTGGAACCTAAAATAATAGAAAATTGTAAATGAATTTGTTTGAGTAGAATATTAGATTATAGATTTTGGTAATCTGCTTGATTAAGTTTTCCTGATAGTTTTGTTTCACACACACAGGTGGTATCATGGTCTAAGGCGTCAGTCTCCCATAATAATAGAATTGAGGAGGTATAGGTTCGAATTTTAGCTGGATACAATCGTGAATGGTTTCACACGCGTTATTTATCGCTCTAACTTTCACATACTCTTTCCGTTATAATGCGGGTACACTTTCACTCTACAACCTTCCTTATTCCTATCACTTATACTAAAAAGTTTATATCCTTGTTATTAAATATTTTTTCTTTATTTAAAATCAAATTTGGGGCATCCTGCCTGCCGTGGTTTTGGGCTCGTCATTGATTATAATCACCAAAACATCAAACTTTAGATGTTAACGAACACCTCTTAGATACATTGGTTAGAAAGTAGAAGAGGTGAAAAGAAAAAAGGGCATTTTTTTCATGGATGACACTTCACACCTCTTCCTCAGATAAATGGTGATACATTTTTACCTTGGGCTATAACGGAGTTCCAAAACTTTTTGAGACTGCACCGTCCTTCACATGTCAGATTTTCCATGCAACGCCCTTATATTCACACTATTTTCAAGGAGTATTAGAATCTGGAATTCATATGAAGGGTGCGTTTTCACAAGAAAATGTATGTGTTTTCTTGTATGATTTATTCCAGTCTTTAAAATATGTACGAGTATAAGTATTGACAATTTACCTGTTGGATTTCACCATACATTATAAGTTTTAGTTTTTCCTTATAGCCTAGAAGTCCCGGACCAAGACCGGCGGAACCCCAAGGCGTCGCAACGCACATCTTGGGAAACCCTGAGTTCGAAAGTTTTAACTCAGTTGAGCTAGTCCCAACACCTTTAGCCCTCTTAAGCCTGTTTCCTAAGATTTGATTGTTTAATTCGATGATGGTCAATAACAACTATTTTAAGAGGTTGATAGCTTTCAACGAAATAACTCTTTCTTTTCATTTGCTTCCTGAGATTAGAAAATGTAGCCCTCTGTTGACAACATTACCCCATTCACCCACTTAATTCTATTCACTTTGACTAGGTTGATAGCTATTACTGGCACTAATTTCATTTTTAATCCTATTTCCTTGAGCTGGATAGTTTGTGAAAGTTCTTGGGTAGAGTTTACACTATATTCATTATTAACCTTGTTTCCTTGAGCTAGATAAATTACGGAAATTCCAAGGAAATTACTTTCCCTATTTTCTTTCGTAATCGTGTTCCCTTGGACTAGATAGTTTATGTCACTTCTAGGGAAGTACTAGCACTAAAACGCGATGTTCAATAAAACGCACAGTAAAGAGTACCAACCGTAAACAATTGAGATCCCGTACGAGCCCGAGACAATTGGGCCAACACATGCGTAAAAAATAAGATTGCAGTTGAGTCAGCCGTTTCCCTAGCACGTGTTACAGCCAGATTATGTAAATCATATTGGTATCTCTATCAATATGATACAGTTTTTATTTGATAAGGGTTAGAAGGATATAGATACATTTAGCAATTTCGACATAACTTGAAATTGACTGACCTGCTTTGGTGGCTGCATAGTCTATGGTGTCACTCTTGCAATAAATTAGACTGCAGATGACAGGGAGATTGGGGCTCGAATCCTAGTATGGTGTAGTGAGGGTGGTTTTCCACTCTCCCTCAACATAAATGTGGGTACATTTCCTATAAATACAACTTCCCTCATCTCTGTCTCACTAACGTAATTAGTACGTATGCGCATAGTCTGAACAGGTAGTAAAACGAAGTGCTAAAAATAAAATATCATCCGGGTTGATACGAATGGGCAGTGAAGCTGACAACAGACCTATAGGTTGTTGATTACTATTGCGGTTACCACGTATTACTTAATACTCCTCCAGAATATCTTTATAGGTGCACTGATGGGGTAGGGAGATAAAAAGAAAGTATATCCAAATTTACTTGGCGCGAAAATAGAAAGCCATTTAGATGAAACCATATCAAGACATCCGGCCGTAGTTTGAAACCCCGACCTACCCGTTACTGGCGAACCAGACCGGGCGAGACTAAGGGCCAGTTTCATAGTCAAATTTAGTACGCCTCAAGTGCGGCGCTACACTAAGTTCACTACACTAAGTTCACTAAGACACCTACCTAAACCAGAATGGAATGGGCCAGTTTCCTATGAGAGAACGGCCCATTCCATTCTGGTTTAGGTAGGTGTCGTCTTGTATTTAGTATAGCACCGCACTTGAGGCGTACTAAGTCTGACTATGAAACTGACCCTAAGTAAGGCCTTTTGTCCTTGTGCCCCTAGAAGTGGGTTGCTATTTAGGAGTAGTCTCCCCTTGCACACAGCAAAGATGTATATTTATTAAATTATCACATTAAATACAGAATATAATATCATCGTCTTATAATGGTCTAAGAATCGCTATCGCAATAGACTGTTTTGCCATCTATGGAGAGGCCGGGTTTCAAATCTCAGATTAGGGTGGTATACACTCAAAAATCTCTCAATTTATCTAGATGTGATTTCTATTATATTTCCTCTAAATTATATATTCCTTATCATGTCTAGCTCCTAATAAACTGGATTGACAGTGACGGAAGGTCATTGCTCTAATCTTTATGGGGTGCATTTGGGATTTATTTAATACTGGCCGAATCCCCGTTCTTCGCACGGGATATTGTGTAATTATTTATTTTTGGGTGAAAATGAGGACTTTTTGTTTGAAGCTTAACGGCATGGTTCTTAGCTACCCAAGAAACACCACGAGGAGGTAAACATGTATCGTTTTCATGGGTAGTTTTATTTTCAGCAGGCCCCTTTGCCTACTGCCTGGGGCGTTATCAGTTGAGCGTAGCTGATGAGTCTCCCCCCTCCCTCCACTCCCCACCCACAAACACTGCCCCGGACCGGGCCCTCTCACTCATACACACACTACAAACACCACAAAATTCATCAAAATATAAACTACAGAATTCTACCTTCTCTTGGAGTTGCATATTAAAAAGTAATTACATAATTTAATTAATTAAGAATCAAATAGCAAAAGCTATTATTTATGCTATTAGTGAGGATTACTCCATCTAAATGTCACATTCTGAAAATTGTAAAATGCCACCTGGACACGGGAATAAAACCCGTGACCTTTGGCTTAGTACGTCAATGCTCTAACCACTGAGCTATCCAGGAATCGTCCCGTGGCCAGGGCCATTCTTCACTCACGCACGTCCATAATAGACTCTGCCTTCAATTACGAATGAAGAATGACCCCCCCCCCCCGGGTTCGATCCCCGTATCCCGGTGTCATTTCTCAATTTTCAGATTGATTTGATTAATTGTCTAATTAATTATTTTTCCACCCCTTAGAAGCATCTACGGGGTTATAAACAATTGTTATATTTTTTCGAAGGTATTATTAGAACAAACTTATAAGAGTATTACCCTCTAGACGCTTAAAAAGAGTTAATAAAGCAATATTGTTGATTAGAGTATCTACCCCGATTTCACCTCTTCAATCAAAAAACATCGAGATGAAACATCTTTTCTTTTACCAATTATCTTAAAAGGGACATTATGCCAAATTTCAGCCTTCTAGCTTCGTGGGAAGTGTGAGAATTAGTGATCAGTGAGTGAGTGAGTGAGTGAGTGAGTGAGTGAGTGAGTGAGTGAGTGAGTGAGTGAGCGAGTGAGTGAGTGAGCGAGTGAGTGAGTGAGTGAGTGAGTGAATGAGCGAGTGAGTGAGTGAGTGAGCGAGTCAGTCAGGGCTTTCGCTTATATATAGAGACTTTCTTTGCTCATTG
This sequence comes from Timema douglasi, assembly GCA_901482245.1. Classification (NCBI taxonomy): domain Eukaryota; kingdom Metazoa; phylum Arthropoda; class Insecta; order Phasmatodea; family Timematidae; genus Timema; species Timema douglasi. The sequence goes on from CABEEJ010002953.1 coordinate 10,066, forward strand.
AGGGCTCCACCCCCAAACACTTGGTGAGTTTTCTTTTTAAGTGGATGTAAGCTAATGTAATTCCAGAGCCGTTTATTTGATAGGTCATACCGTTTAGCCACAAGAGAGCTCCAAAGAAAGGTCCGCAACGACTTTAAAGTTCCTCCGACATTTTGATTTTTTTGCGAGGGTCAAAAATTATTTTTTTACATTTTTTGGAAGTTTCACATCAGTTTCAGGCTAGAATATATAAGTTTGCCAAATTTAAAGTTTATAGCTCATCTGGAAGTGGTTTAACATTAATATCAGTGAGTGAGTCAGCCGTGTGGCTTTATAGTAGTATAATGTGGTTTAAAACGGGGTTGTTTCCATTCAATTTTTACGCTAATTTGGGTGTACTTTTTAGAAACCCCTATCCTTATAGTAAGCCTTTAATAACATTATAATATATTTATTACAATCCTACTCAATTGGTTTACTACCGGTCAAGGGTCTCCGTATTTCAATTCACTATTAGTATACGGATCAGGGAAGTAGCATTTAAAGGAAACCTACTAGCATTGGCGTGGAGGAGTAGTGGTAGACCCTTTAAGATAAACAACTCTCAGTACACCCATCCAGGGTGCAAACCTTTGACCTCTTTAGCTTTGGTAATCAGACTAGGTAGGTTGACTTTTAGAACGCGTGATCACAGATTCGTGCTTTCAGAAACAAATACGTAATGAAAACATCCCGTAGAAAGGGAAGAGACAGCGGATCATGTTACAAGCCACAGTCATATGTCAGATGTTTCACTACACTAACGAACAAGACCAACGTAATCACCCCCCTTACCTTCCCATCCCTGTCCACAACTTTGGATTGAATACTCCCCGATGGATAACAGGGCGTTGGCTCACAACGACCTTTCAAATTGTCTCATATCTCTAGTAGCGCTCAACATGATAGCCCCCCTTTAGCCCATGACGATGGTTGGCAGATCTAAACTAAAGATTGATTCATGTTGAACTTGGTCACCATTGACCTTAAGATCAGGATTCAAATTCCTGGCAGAAAATACATAGGGGACCTTTTCCCTTTTGTGATTTTCATTGGGGTTTTTCCATACTCCCTCCACGTTCATATATTATTATTATTATTATTATTATTATTAGCACCACGTCTTACTACCCGTTCGGGTTATACGCACTTACGCTAATGTGTAATGGTAGGGTGATTGTGAGATGAAATGAAGGACCTACAGTTTAACGTGGAATCCGAACCACGGTGGAGGCCTGGCATTCCCCACATTCACAAGATGTCTTGTTAGAGGTGAAGGAAGGATTTAGTAATCAGATAAATCATTGCCGGGACCGAGGATTGAACCCCGGCCGCCAACATAGAAGTCTGACACCTTACCTCTATCCCGCCCGGTCACCTTCCACGTTCATATAAGTATATTTCATGTAAATTATTTTTATCCTTAAATTGTAAGATTTTTTGTACAACCCCTTTCTATCACCGTCAAGGTTGTCAATATTTAATTATAATATTGTGGTAAGAGTGAGGAAGTTAAGAGCTTAGAAGAAACGTATCCGTAATTACGTGGAGGGATACTGGAGAAACATTCAGAGGAAAAATAAGCACTCCCAGTTTAACCCACCGGAATGATAACTCCAAACTACCTTTAATCTGGAAAATAATTAAAAGAGCTTTATGCTATTCCGCGTACCAACCAATTCGGGAATAATGTGTTAGTAGGTTTTGTGTTCAACGTACACACACAAATGATCAAAATATGGCAGTCAAGTATTATGAGAAACCTTGTTATGGTTTTAAATTTAAGATTAAAAAACATTCGAGCATTCTATTTGTCTCTCTTTGCGTTACTTTTATGACAATTAAATAAATTTGCAAATTTTAATCAAATCTGAATATACACAGCAACCATGAAACTTCTTATTTATTATCCTACCCTGACACACGAATTTTATGCCAATAATTTGGGGGCGTTTGGCACCATAAATAATATAAAGCGTTAAGTGTACTTGGGGAAATATATTGTATGCACAACATAATCTAAACAAAAAAAAGTTAAGAATCTTGTTAATAAATTACCTAACAAGTCAATATTAAAAATAAAATACAATACAACATTTCATGGGCCATTTACAATGTCCAATGTTGTAATGAGAAATTTAACAATATGTGTATATTAAATATTAGACCTTAAAAAATAGGTATATGAAGCATGAATTGTCAAGTTCAATAGAAGTGGTATTAGCACAATGAAAATTATATTATGTTAACATTCTATTTATATTTATAATAACAATTGTTTGAATGAATTAACGTATATTTGTTTGAAAAATGAATAGGTTAGGTTATTTAAGGTTATTAACACTTGAAGTGAAATATTTGAACAGTATAGTTATATAAATTATGTTTAATAATTAAATACTAAATAAGGTTTTATATGACTTGTTTATAATTGGTTTTTCTTATCTTAATCCTTGTTGAAATGGCTCCATTAACCATCTACTTGTTGACGACTAGTTGCAAGACTAAGCAGCGTCGTCTTCAGGTATAATATTTGAAGTACCTGTTCTTTTAGAACAGCATTTAGTCGAGAGAGTGAGTGAATGAACGGGAATGTGTATTTATAGCTTGATTAAGGTTATTAATAAAATCAGCCATACGGTCATAAAGTATGGCTAAAACTGGGGAATAAAAGACACTTAACACATATTTGCATTTTAAAATTTTGGATTAGATATTTTACCAATAACAAGACTTGATAAATACTTTGCCTATAAGAGCAAATATTGCTTCCAGATATCAAGTTAACTCTAACTTTGTAGCTTACCTTAGAGAAAAATATTATATGTAGGGTCAGAAACATTTTATGAAGGGGTGGATCTAACTTAGGGGATGGCAGGAGAGTAGGCCTACTACTATTAATAGTATTCAATTTATAATAATATAGTATTTCAATATCCGCTGCTACCTCTAACAAGGGAGTAACTGTAACATCTCTGAGAAGGAGAAACCCCCTTAATCCTCTTGAAGTCCTACATTACAAGGACAAGAAATAAATAATTCGGGAAGCAACAATTCACAAACCACATGACTGGCTTATAAGACTAAGATTCGATTTCATTTTATCAGCAGCCAAGGGTACTATGGTTATATCCCAGCTGGGGGGATAAAATAATTTGGTAATTGTGTATACACTTTACAAAGTTGGTGAAGTGTCTTACACTCCTGACTATAGTGCGAAGAATCGGGATTTTAATTGGCTCGAATCTCGGCTGAGTGGTTTTACACAAAGTATATTTTCACTATAATCTTTCCAGTTTTTTTAGCGTCACATCTTTATATCCGTTTAGGTTGTACACCTATATAATAACTCTAGTGTACATATTTTTTAACATTTAAAAAGCAAAAGAACTAAAACATTTAGTTAATTAAGTTAATTAAGTTAATTAATTAATTAATAAACATAAAACTATTTTATGATTTAATTTGAAATCATTTTCTCAAGATCAATTATAGAAGAAAATACGCCTCCCGCCACCCCCTCACCATATCGTTAAGTTAATCTCATAGCTTTTGACTGATATTTTGTCTTACACTTCTGACATACGAGTATGTAGCTCTTTTTGCCATTATTCAAATATTTTCGCCTACCCTTAAACGTCCTGGCACGTACCTCTTGGGGTACGCGTACCCAACTTTGGAAACAATTGTGTTAAACAATCATCAGAACTTTCTAATACACTTTCACATGGTTAAAATATGTACCATCATATTTAAATTATTTACACAAAAAAAGTACTTGTCGGGGTCCTTATAGGGTTTGAGATATAAAAGTACGTACGTACTGATAAATGTGTGTAGTGTGACTTTCCCTCTCTTTCCCCTGGACGATTCATATATTAATGTTCTGAGTTAAGCTATAATCCTAATATGAGAGGAAGAAATCTTATTGACAGTTACAAGAGTTACTAACACCATTTTCATATATTTATTCATCAAGTCATGCAATATTCAGTTCTCACTTTTGATCGATATTATGACACACACACAAACTAACCCTACTACTAAAATCAATGTTGACCTCTAAATAAATGTGTTTTTATTTTATAAATAGCATTTCCAACCAGAGCTTCGTAGTAGGCTCATGTTAAATAAATATATTTTAAAAATAAGTTATAAGGTGGAGCTAAAGCCATTAATCTTAGTTTTCTTGACCGAAGGTTCCACTTATTTATTCAAGTAACACTTCATTCGTACTAACAAGACTGAGTTAAATAAGGTGTTAAAAACCAAGATATAGGCAACTAAAACATAAATATTATTTTTTATTCATGCTTTCTCAAATAGCTAAACAGAATATGTTATTTGTAACTGAGATCTCCTGATTACATATGACTTCAAGTATTATTATGAGAATCACCCAAATAATAGTTATCAAATATTTATTAGCTACCACAATTTATAGGTCACAATTTTAAAATTGGAGTGTATCAATTAATTTTTAAAACTTATAACTATAACAGTGATTCGATATCAAAGAACAAGCCACTTACCACCCTTTACCTCTAAAAGTATAAATTGCTACACTCATTCAGTTAAAAATTGAATTTTTTTATTTTTAATATGGATATTTTTTTCTGATTTCAACCAACTGAAAGTAATTTGAAAATGTCAAGAGCTGAAAAGCACCAGAAAAAAAACTTTTTAAAGATAATATGCAAACTTTTAGAACTTTTTGAGATGTGTCTTCCGAATTGGAAAGCTACGTGAAAGGAAAAGAAACGTATTTTCGGTTCCTTTTTATGTCTTATGTGTTCAAGAAACTCATCAATAGCTATAACATAGAATCAATATCTAAAATATATATTTAACAAAAAAAAAATAATGGATTCCTTAAACACTGAATGTCAGATAGCATTACTGTAAAAATAATTGGTTCATCAAGAAATCATATTTAAAAACATGGCTGATTTGGCATAATTAAATTGTGTAAATAGTTCAAAAAACTAAATAATATAAAAACAAGATTTTATAGCAGCTACTACTATTTTCAATAGCTTTAAAATCCTTCGGATTCACTTTTTAAAGGAATTGGTTATAGACTTTCGATGGTTCTGATTTATAAGAGAAATGTTGTATTTAGTCGATACCAATTATAAACTTAAATTTAAACTTTCGATTTAAAACATATTGTGTTCATTCTCTATTTGATGCACTTATTCGTAATTCATAGAACATTAATGTCATGTAGGGCTAATTAATCTCCAAATGCACCTACTAGTAGTGCTAATCATACATAAAGCATGAATGCTTCACTGGACAGCTTAGACTACCCCTTAACCTACTAGTAATGCTAATCATTCCATAAAGCATGAATGCTCCACTGGACAGCTTAAAATACCCCTGAACCTACTAGTAATGCTAATCATTCCATAAAGCATAAATGCACCACTGGACAGCTTAAAATACCCCTGAACCTACTAGTAATGCTAATCATTCCATAAAGAATGAATGCTCCACTGGACAGCTTAAACTACCCCTGAACCTACTAGTAATGCTAATCATTCCATAAAGCATGAATGCTCCGCAGGACAGCTTAAACTACCTCGGAACCTACTAGTAATGCTACACGATTACTAGAACGTGGATGATCTCCGGGATATCTTCGCCAACTCACGCACCTAGTGGTGATAAGGTGAACCAGCTTAGTGATGCGTTTGTGACATATCCTCTTATAGTGTTTTCATTGGGTCCATATTTGATCAGAAAAGTTTGTACGTTTCCGTATTTAACCATTAGTAAACCAACAACGGTCAGTCAGAAGAGCAAAATTAATGACTTTCCCAGCAATTGTTGAGAGCACGTAGTCACGAAACGTTGCGGCCATTCACCCGTCACAGAAAAACCTATAAGAACTGTGGGAACACAAATAAAACTCTATTTCGAATCGTTGTATCTCAATCTGGGGTTCAAGAGAATATTATAATAAGTCTATGTTTTCTTCTTTTTTACTTTTAATTTTTAAATTTATTCCCTTTGGCTCAGATTTTGAGAGTCACTAAAAAATTAATCTCATTCGCAATAATTGTCCAACAAATGCTAATAGAACACCCAATAAATGGTAGCAATTTTTTGGCACTTCGGGCTATGCGCTTATGAACTAATAACTTTAATGGTTTTAGGGATTATGAAGGATATATTTAAAAGAAGTGTTCCAGTATTTCTTTAAGGTAGAAGTGGAAAAAAATTAAGAAAAAATAACACACGGTACCGCTTGTCAGGATTCAAACCCCATCCTTCCGATCACAGAAAATCTAGTATTGCAAGAGTAATGTCTTAACCAAGGGCTGTAGAGCTTAAGGCATACGCTCCCAAATAGGTTTATTTGATTAAAACGCAGCATTAATTTCTGTCCCAAGCTATATCACTTTGCTCCAACTGAACTTGAAGGCTTAAAGATAGTAGATAGTATTATAATCATTGGTTCCAAATAATCAAACGTGTTTTGCCCGAATATATATAAAGGTGTAAAACCCATGCAAGAAATAAAACCTATTTGGTTTTCTACCTCTGTAATTTGTTTTATAATAAACCTAATAATATTAATAAATAAGTATAGTATAATATATTAATATTAATTTAAAATAATGGTTATAAATATCCCCACAGGCAAGTGGAATAATTTATCCCAAAATTATCAGGAAATTGTGCACATGTTTTTACAAAGGTTCTTCAACTTTGACCTTGACCACTTTACCCCCAAAAGTAAGTAATATTTGTTTTGTTTGGAATTGTGTGCAGCACTCAATTTTGGTGGGAAAAAAATTCTCAAATAAAATAAATAAACTTAATCCTGAACAGGTTGTTCGTACGGAAATTTGACCATATCACTATTGTTGTTTGTGTCTAGCACATGATCGCTCCATATGTTTTCGGTGACCTGGCGGTCTAGGGGTAAGGTGTCAGACTTCTATGCTGGCGTCCGGGGTTCAATCCTCGGCCCCAGCACATATTTATCTGAATGACAAACCCTTCCTTTACCTCTGACAAGACGTGTATTAATCACAACTTGTGAATGTGAGAAATGTCAGGTCTCCACCGTGGTTCGGATTCCACGTTAAACTGTAGGTCCTTCATATCATCTCACAATCACCCTACCATTACACATTAGCGTAAGTGCGTATAACCCGAACGGTTAGTAAGACGTGGTGCTAATAATAAAAATAATATGTTTTCCATCTCAACAGAGTGTACACACGTTAGCGAGCGCCACGACGTAGCGCGTGGAGAATAGAAGCAGCAACATGTCGTACTGTACAAGGTTATAGCGGTGGCGTGGCCTGGAAATGAGATCTGTCACACGGCTTTCATAGGGATGAGGTGTAAGACAGACACACGCACATATTTGTTATTGTACTTCGTGTGTGTGTGTGGTAGGGAGTTCGGTAGACAATCAGGCGCTCACACTGGAAAGGGAGGGAAGATCTCCTCTTCCCTGAAATCCGAAAATAACAACCCTGTCTTGTCAATGTTTGTTGGGGTAATAAAGGGCGTTAGAAGATTCTCTGATAAGGACTAACGAACTCCTTATATCTTAACATTTTTAAGGCCTACACTCTTACGTAAATGCAATGATTTAAAAAACTAATGATGCTGCGTCAAAGAAAAAATTGTATTTTAAATATTATAAACCCGCCTCAGTGGCGTAGTTAGCTAACGCACTAGTTTTGTGTTGATCTATACTGCTGAGGAGGGGGAGATCGAGGTTCGAATCTCGCTCGGGTGAATTGGAGGTGGTTACTCCTAAATGGTTTTCCACTCTACTTCCACGTAAATGCAGGTTCACTTTTTCTAAATTAAACATTCCCAATTCCTAACCCATCAGCATAATTTGTACTTAAGCGTACAGCCCGACCGGGTAGTCAGACGCGGTGCTAAGTAAATAATCAAATTAAAATAATATAAGTCGGAAGGACAAAGTGCTATGAGGGTTTTGAGGTAAATGTCCCCCTCTCGCCTC
>CABEEJ010002953.1:18171-95062 GCA_901482245.1 Timema douglasi
CCCCCCCCCCCAAGTGCTGGTAGCATGGGGTTTCTGGTGGAACACTAGGATGTTTTTGAACATGGACTATTTAAAAGGGATTTTTAATGTATAATACAGACGCAAAATAATTCTAACAATAAAACCACTATTTTTACCCTTTTTTTACTTACGATCGTGAGTGAAAGGTAAGCAATGGACATTAATGGCACACGAAGCCTTTTTCAAACACTACAATAGAACGTCTTAGAAAGATATAAATTAGTATACATAGCTGGGTGGTTAATTAAATTTTGTATTTAATAAAATAAAATTTGTACCGAACAGTACTTCTTTTCCTTTAAGATGAAAACGCAAGAGTACCAAACTCTCCCCTCTCTGGTCTCCCTTACGTGGCCATAGTTATTTGAAATATTTGCTCTGTCGATAATTGTACTAAAATATTTTCCCTCTAAACACACTATTTCATACACTTCCCTGGTGTTGAACCAGTGTCTCAGACATCATTTGACAGGCAACCCTACGATATATCGATACTATATCCAGTCGTGAGGTTGGCATCCCTGTCATCCACCCTTTCGCAAAACTCCCCGCTTAGTAACTCCCTATCCCACCCTTTACCTCCCACTCAAATTAAGGGCCTCACCTCCTCCGCTAAGGGTTAATGAAATCGGGTGTCGAGGAGACCGTAACGCAGGAGAGGGTGGGAAGGGGTTGTGTATTATCGACATACAGCCAGCTGCAATAATACACCACCCGTGTCTCCCTCGTCTAGGTCGCGCACGCTATCTCGATACATTACTTCCTCCTCCTCCCCTCCTCCACCCTACTACAAGTCTAACTACCCTCTTTTTCATGTAAGGGGGTTGTCAGCTGCCTGTAGAATAAACTTTTATATGGAAAACGTGGACATGTGTAGTTTTTTTCTTTCCGGCATTTAAGTTTTCTTAACATTTACGTGCTCCAAGTCCTACTACCCCCCCTGGGCTGTCCGCGTATTTACATTAACGGAATAGGGATGAGAAATGTTGGATTTAGAAGAAATAAGTCCCCATTTGCTTAAAATTGAGATTTTATAACATAAGGAATGTACTTGTATGGAACAGCTAATTATATTAATTAGTACAACTTCTTTGGTCAATTAAACAATATAAGTATGAAACATAACATGAAGATAATTTATTCAATTAGAAACCACTATATCAATAAATTAAGTCAAATAAAATAGGTACAATAACATTTATAAGAAACATCATTGAGATTGTTAAATAGTAAAGTTATGAAATTAATTAGCATACAACAAGGAAAAAGTATAAATCTGTGCAAAACATTATTTAAGTGATAGCAGATTATAGGTATAGTTGATAAGCAAAATGAAAAGTGGAAACTAACAAATTGACTATAATAGAGTAATATAATAACTTAAAGACACTACAAAATTTGAGTAGTTGAGAAAAGATTATAGGTTTTATGAAGATTATGACTTAACAAAATATATGTATATATATATATGTATACTAGGTTAATTAATATAACAATAAATAACTTTTTAGTGGAATAATTAAATACACTAGTAAACAATTTGATATTATTTTGACAAAAAAAGACATTTTCTTGTAATGTTTAAGATATATTTAAACATTGACAGTAGAAGGATGATTAATATAAAGGTTAAAATAGTTGACCAGGTTTTTATTTATGTACCTTACATATGTAAAAAACAATTAACAGTATAAAATCAGCATGAAACATATTAAAATGTAAGTTAATATATAACAAGTTACTTACCCTACAAAATTATTAAAAAAATTGTAAAGAATATAATGTTAAAGACTTGTGATTCAAGTCAAATGATTTCTAAAAATCTGCTTGTGTTAACTATTGAGACAAGATTAATTGTATATTTAAAGGAAATCAGCGGATGCGTCATCCAGGTTATGCTTTACTCCATTTTGATATATTATAAATACAAGATCATATAAAGAAGTAATTGAGTGCTATGAAAGAAGTGTAGCCAAGAAGAAAAATTTGACATTTGAGAAGTTTGAATAAAGTGAGGCTCCTTATCTCTGTGTTTTAATTCCTCTCCTTATAGTTTGTTGCTACGCTTGCCTGGGTGACATCTTTCGGCGATTACGCCATCATCAGGCTATCAGTGAATCTGTCCTTAATTCTTACCCCAACTTCTCCATCACCAGTAAATCAGACAATATGAAACTAATATATTCATTTGGATCCGGTTCTAATAACTTGAAAATTCAACTTCGCCTAATATAATAGTAAAATAGCAGTGCGTCTTACTACCCGTTAGATGTATACGATAACATACTAATTAGTAATCACTCTAATAATTTTAGGAATTAGTAACCACCTTTGCGTGGAATGAGAGTTGAAAACCATTTTAGTAACACCCGGCCAAGATTCGAATCACAATCTCCCCATCATCACCAGTCTAGTTTATTGCGAAAGTAGCGCCTTAGACCATGAGACCACCGAAGCTGGCTATGCTTAAAATAATATCAATGAAAGACAACTCAAATAATCAAGTATTTTTCCACGTGTTTAGTATTTAACAGTTACGATAGTACCTTATTGTAGGGTTATTTGGGAAATTTTAAAGTCTTTACTAGCTTAAGTATCAGGTGATGATATATTATTCTTCTTATTATTATTATTATTAGCACCACGTCTTACTAACCGTTCGGGTTATACGCGCTTACGCTAATGTGTAATGGTATGGTGATTGTGAGATGAAATGGAGGACCTACAGTTTAACGTGGAATCCGAACCACGGTGGAGGCCTGGCATTCCCCACATTCACAAGATGTCTTGTCAGAGGTGAAGGAAGGGTTTGGTAATCAGATAAATCTGTGCCGGGACCGAGGATTGAACCCCGGCCGCCAGCACACAAGTCTGACACCTAGGTGATGATATAGCCTTGGGGCATAGACAAGGTATATAGTGTATGCTTTGCCTGTGCCCTGGGGGCTGAAACTTAATGAATATATTTACAGATTACATTTGGATAACTTTACACTGTATGAAGCTATAACTGACGTCGCGTGTGTATTAACTTCATTTTTTAAACCCAGATTATACTATTACACTAGTTACAAACTATCCCCAACTAAGACAGTAATTGTATTACTTTATATTCATCCCAAGCTCTAAATATTCACTGAATGTATAAAAGTATACCTACATTTTCTTATGAATGAACATTTGGACCACCTTGTACATAGTAATAACATAGCTTTTGCGATAAATATGATAACATTTGTATATATTATTAGTGTTAATTTATACGTTTCAGTAATATTTATGAAAAGTGACAGCTGAAGGTTACATTTCTCGAAGTATAATTACATCAAAGTATATCTAGTTACATTTTATAGCTGTTGGAGATGTTCATTCGCAAGAAAATTGTGGTATATTAACTAACCATTGTAAAAAAGTTCATAATTGCAATAAGACCAGACCTAATGGAACCAGAATAATATCTAGAGAATCTAGGGATGATGTTGATCATTAAGTGTTCTTTTATAATCAATAAATATTACTCTTTTTAAGGTAAATATTAATTAAACTAATGCAAACATTATTTTGTGATTTAATAATTTATTTATTTCATTTTGAAAAAAAGGCTGACATGTAAATTGCCATAAATAATATTAAAATACTTGATTAAAATAAACAAAAGCCACCTAATAATACTTATAAACATTTATAAAAATCAATTATATTAAATTTAGACCAAGAAGATAAGTTACATAAATTTTACCAGGTAGTAAAAACGAAATAATACAGCACACCTCGTAGTAGACTTTGAAATTTATGTAATTACTTGATAGCTATCTGTTAGTGTTATCTTGGTTATACGAGCCACTCTAAATCAGTCAAGTATAAACTGTTTGAATAAAATACGTACGAGCTTGGCGTTGATAGAGTATGTCTTCTAAACACAGACCTTTACATTTACCAAATTTAAACGGAAGACTTAAACTAAATTCAAGATTTCAGTTATCACAAAATAATGAGGAACCAATCGTAGACAGGAGAAAAATCACACAAGTGAGATTTATTGCTTGATCAAATCGCAGGGTTTGTAGGAAAGCCATTTGTGTGTGTGTATATATATGAATATATATACATATATTTATGTCGCTTACCCCCTTTCCATGGACCAGATATGTAAGGATTGCTTGCGGGGAAGGGTACGGTCGGTGACAATTTTTAGATGGTTGGGCTCGAAATTATACTGGAGGTTCCATTTTTTGGGTTTATTAGGCATTAAGAGCTAATACAAAATGTAATGTTCAACGGTGTTACTAAGAAATATAAGAACTTAAACGTTTGTGCTCGTGAGATAACTGGCTTAGTCAAGAATACTTAAACGGTTGGCTTGACTGCATTGGCACAGCCAGGTTTAGTTTGTGTGGGGGTTAGTTTCACTGACCAACTAAGCTGGGTTCATTGGCTTTTCCCGCGGGAAATTTTGAAAATTTAAGTACTGCAAAATGCAAATGAATCAAAAGAAATACAATAATATCCAAAATAATTTAAAATTGATAAAAATTGTGTTAAATTTGTAATTATTATGACTATTACGTTTTTATGATCAAATATTTTTCCGTGCATACTGTTAGGGTAAACAATCATGCAAGTTTCAATAAATTATACCTTGTAAATTTGATTTATACAATTATTTTATGAACTATAATCTGAAAATTCAAATAAGCAACTTGCACTTACTTTTAGTTCACAAAATCACTTTTGAACTAATTCACTTTAATTTCATGTTAATTTTGCTTGACTTAATAGAAAATTCAGTGAGAACTTCATCTTCCATAAATGACACCTCTGGATGTATGTTCAGTACATAAAGCCCATTAAGTCTGTCGTCATTTGTAGAGTTCCTCATGTATGATTTCAACAGTTTTAGGGACGAGAAAGAGGTAGGTGGGTAGCGAGGTCTGGGGGTAGGGGGTTAAACCCTGGAACCCCCCTGCCCCCCTTGTCAGCACCAGGGCTTGACTGACACCTCTCACGACCCCCTACAGACTCAAACCCAGGACCCTTGGTACGGTGGTTGCCCTCTAGTACAAGTACCACTGATGACTCAATGTTCTATCCAAATGATCTGACGACGGGCAGAGTGACTTCCTCCGGAATATATATGAATGTGTCAGCCCCGATAACCATAAAACAAAAGCTCTTATGACCCGATCTGGCCTAGTTACTGCAGAGCAGAATTGTAGCCAGATTGTTGTATGTAGTCAGCATTCTTTCTTAATGTTTACTAATTAATTACAACGAGTTTGCTTGGCCAGTTCTTTCAGTCACGTAGATTCAGCAAATTTATTAAATTAAAATAGACATCCCGGTATAGATAAAGGTTGTGACATATGAATATTTGCATATATAAATTGAAATTTGTCAGGAGGGTATAAGAACCTCCCCAAACAACCATTTAGGTCTAATCCTTAAATTTCAAAATGAAGAAGCAGTAAATGGGGAAGACGGTGATTTGTTACCAACAAAATCAATATATATGTTAGATAAACATATATATACACGACAAAATTAAAAAGTGAATACAATTTTCGGACCAATAAACTAAATTTTTATATGCAAGCCATTACTAAAGCTATACATTTAATAATATTATTACATTTTTTCCTTGTATTTTTTTTATGTTTGCTTATTTTAAAAGAGAGGAAACGAAATGTATATGTGGTATCATTGAAGTAAACCTTACTAGGCTACTAGTGTGCGTGCGCTTGTATTCAAACAAAGCGGAATGTAATGAAACCCACTATCTTCAAACTAAGTACATGTTTTCATTACATTGCGTCTAGTTTTGATGACAACACTAATTTGGCTGTTTGTTTAGATGATAGTACTCAACTAGTTTTGAATTAAGTGTAGAAAGAAGCTTGTGTATATATATATATGTATGTATGTGTGTGTGTGTGGAAAGTGGGGTAGGGGGTAGGAAGGGTGCTACTCTTCACATGTCACATGAACAATACGAGGTTGCCTAAGCCACAATTTAAAGAAGTTTTCTTGTATGCAATACGTCTTACTACCCGGTTAGGTGTTCTGTAAATCTATATTATCAGAGTATATATGTGGAAGGTAAAATGTTTGAGGAAAAAACGTGTCCACATTTGTATGGTGGCAAAAACCATTCGGTAAATTCGCTCAGAGTACGAGATGAGACGAGACTGACGACTTTGTCCACATGCCTAAAAGTGGGTGGTCCTAAATTTGATATCTATTTAAACCTAGTAAACAGTGCCTATAAAGTTTTAAAGTGATTAGTATGTCGAGTAAGGGCAATATTTTGATTAGAACATTTCCTCTTGTGAACCTATTAATTTCACTAATTGTGGTAGACTCCCCTCTATTCCAATCCCGGTTTCTATTACCCCATTTAATAACGCGAATTAACATGGCCACCGCGCGTAGGTGAATATTACCAGGGTAACGTATATACGTGAAATAAGCTATTGTCCGCCCCATTAGCACCGGCCTTGGGCCATATATTGAATGGGACGTTGTGCATACTAATGTTCGTGCTAGGTCTGTATGGCTGCTGTGAGCTGTGGGACACAGCTACTGGCACATAATAATTATTTAATATTGTTAAATATTAGGCTCTAGATTCAAAATAATCTTTATTGTACTTAAAAAATAGGTATACATATGTGTTTTGGTATCTTTAACACAAAGGCTGTTAATTGTTTAATCTTAGGACAATAGATGATGGGGTATGTTACAGGAAACTCATTCACAATAACGGATTAAAACCAAAGTAAAAAGTCACTTCCAACGCTCCTAAGTGCAGCCGTCCAGGGTTTCAACCCTGTTACCCTCACCAAACTGTTCCCATAAACTAAATTTTTGAAACACTCTCCAAACACTACCACTATTATTAACCCTTCTTGTTCCAATTCATAAGATTATATAGTTTAACTTTTATCGAAGTATTTGATTGCAAATTTTCTTTAAATCAATTGTTTGTGTGTCTAGAATTTTGAAGGTCTGAATAAACGTCTGAGAAACATCACTACTTAATAACTTTGGTTTTAATTGTATGATTGTATTTATTAAACTTTTTACTCTAACTTTAGGCTGTCACAAGGGTGCACCTGCACCGGAATTGTGGTGCTGAGTGTCTAGAGTTTCGAATCTCAGCAAGGTACACTATGGAGTTAGGAAGAGGCTCTACATATTTTATTAATGTTGTTTTACCATGACTTATTCACACTAATGCCAGTGCCCCTAAAATAAATTTCCTTTTCATCATTACTCCCCATACAAGGTTGTTTATAGCCATGTTAAAAACAATTTTTTTTAAATTATTTAAGGTGTTTAACGTGTACTTTCTGAACTGACTCATTAAATCAGCGCAGGACTTATAGACTTAAATCTAGAACAGATATAACACCCAGCTCCTGGAAGTTAATTCATCATTTTGAAAGGGTACACCCACATTTTACTGATGATAAATTTTTCGGCTATGCCAGGAACAGTGGTGGCCCGTAGCTAAAACTATGGGGGAGGGGGGGTGCTGATGCAGAAAATGTTTAGCCTTTGTTTTAAAATTATGTTAAAAGAAAAAAAAACATGCATAAAAAGAAAATTTATTCAGTAACTTGATAAAATCTTGACAAAAAAGAATAAACTTTTTTACTTACTTTAACTTAAATTGTTACAGTTCACACTTGGTCTATTTATTTAAAAATGAAATTCATTCTTCTTGTTTTAATTAGCGCAAGGAGTTCAATAATTTTTTCTTTGATCTCTGAATGACAATTGAGGAATTTTTTCTCTATTGAAAGTACCACAAGCGCATTTAGTCTTTCTGTTAAATAAAAGAACCGAAAAAAAATGAATCAAATAGAATACCGTAGCTGGAAGCAGAATAATAATCTAATTCTACACTCTTCTACAGTTTATCACATTCAAGAATATGGTACGTGGTTTTTAAGCACAACACACGCTGACTAAAAAAAATCCTTCCACCATCACGCCAGAGTCGGCACTGCGAGAGCAACAGTGCTCTCTCTACTCGGATGTCCCACCTTCCTTCCCACCCTCCTCATATGTGCGCATGCACAAAAGAGTCAAACACCACGTCACTGGCACTCCCTCCTCCCTCCTATGTTTGCATGCGCACAACAGTCAAACACCACGTCGCTGGCACTGTGAAGCGCACAGTTCCATACAAAGATTTTTGTATCTTTTTCATAAACTGGGGGATGTCTACTTAGGTACTGATATTAAGCTTAAGGAATATATATTGTACTACAAAAATAAAGAAAGAATTAAAGAAAAAATAACTTATATTAAGTGTTATTGATTATATCAAGTGGATATAGGGGGTCCTACAGTTCCGCAGTGCCTATAAACAAGCTGTCACTAGCCGGGAATCCAACCCGGAATCTTTAACTTAGTAAACAAACACGCTACTGACTGACCTGATATATCAGACTAGTGAATTTAAAAAATATATTTAATATTTTACTTGACAGTTTTCACTGCCAATAAAAATAATGGTAGTATTTATTTAATAAAATTAATGAGGGATTACAAAATTGTGGGATAAGATAAAAAATTGAGCCAGGTAATATATTGAATATTTTATTCACATGAAAAGTACAATTTTATGTCTGTATCTTATGTGATTCAGGAACTCTATTTTTAACTAAAGTTATTGATTATCTATTAAATGTTACAGCTTACATTGCATTTTATTTCTTACATCCAATACCAAGTATAAAATATGTTGAAGAAAATGTGTATATTTATTACTACCATTAATAATTGTAGATACACAACACTTATCTAATATATACACAAACTTCAGTTTTCCTAAAGAAATAACATCAAATTAAATTGACTAGTACAAAAAGAAATCAAGTTATACAAACAAACTATCACAGACAAGAAGAAGACAGTTTTAACAAAACATTCTAGGTAACATAAAATTATAGTAGAAAATAGATATTTTTGTTTATTTAATTATATATGCCTAGCCAATACACATGATTATCTTCCACATTTATATAGCTGTAGAAAATATTTTACAATTTAGGTCTATTAAGGAAAAATATATTATTTAGATGTCTGTACAAGATATATTCTTAAATAATATTATTAATTATGTATCTTCTATTTCATACAAACTTTTTACATATTTTACACAATACTCTTACCAAATGTTGGTTTATTTCTAATATGATAGGGGATTGTAAGCCAAACCTTTGGTTTTCTACATCAATGGTCTACCTATTAATTAACCCAGACAATTATGAAATAGAAACTACAATTCATTCACTTTTTCAACAATTTCTTAAGCATAGCCGCATTGTATCTATTCATAAAATTCAATGAAGACATTGTTACTGAAATAGAGGCATATTGTATTTTAAATAAGATAGAGATACCTTTTTACTTAATTTAGTTGAGAATCATAAAGCTAACTCTTAAAGTCAAAATTCAATACCTAGTCCAACATACATTTTTGAAAGTAACGCACACAATGTCCTGTGATTTTCATCTAACCTCAACTAAATAAATACTACCATGCTGTGTTCCAATATATTAAAATATGATTGTTAATATAATTTCTGAAAATTCGTTGCTGTATATTACCAGTTATTTTACATTATTATTATTATTTAAAAAAAGTGTCTTAGATGATAAACATCTTAATTTTTCCTAAATCTAAAGCTCTAATATTTTTCAGTCAATAATAATCGTTCTTAAAACAGATTATTTTACTTAACATTCTACAACAGTTTTCTAACATATTTTATGTCCATTTTAAGTGCTATCACTTACATAAATAAATGCCAAAATATCCTAAGAAAAATGTACTTTGCTGATCCAATATTATTTGCTCAAAAGAGCATGATATACAAAAAATTATTTACGTCACTGAAATAAAATTCATTACACATAAAATGTAGTGTACACAGTCCGTAATTTGAATGGCTTTCACTATAATAAACATTATTGTGAAATGGTAGAGAAAATGTATTTATTTTTAACTGGGTTATAAAGGTTAATTTGAAAGGTGTGTTTGAAAATGATATTAATAAACATTTTAGTCAATTTTGTATGTAGTTGCCTTTCCTTCTTTTTTATCTTAGTACGGTATAATGCTAATTATAATAAGTATTTCATTTTTGAATTAATATATTTATATTTGTTAAACATATTTTTTTTAAATGTTGTTTTACCTAAAATGTCTGGGTATGAAATTGATTTTTTCTATAAATTCGTTAATTTTACATTTTAATGATTAGAATAGATTCTCAGTAAACTAAGTTATTAATGTAAATATATTTCAATGGACTTAAAATTACATAATGAGTGAAGTCATAATCAACCAAATAGTTTATTTATAAATGGTTTACTTTGGCAGAACCAAATTAATATTTTAAAATTCAAATAGATAATGAAGTTCTTTGTAATATAATAAAAAATATATTTTTGGGCAAGTGCATTGAAAGATAAAAGAAACACCAAATATATTTTACTATAATTGTCAATGGTTAAAAAGGGCGCTTATTTTTCATTTTGAGCAGTGCAGCTACTAGCCCTTTATTTAATATTTATTTTTCATTGATGTGTCACATGCAGACAGGAAACATAGACCTTAATATATAAAAAGGAAAAGTATTTACAAAATTTATAATATCTTAAACAAGTTCTACAAAACTATTTTATTCTTTTAATATATACGATTAGAACCAAACCCATATTTAAAATATATTTATAGACGAACATTTTCGGTATATTATTTTCAACAGATTCATGACAAATTAAAAGCATAGAATAGCAGTATTTTAATTTTATAATCAATACTGACTTATACAGACATCGCAAAATATTGTAATTTTAAATATAATTCAACTAATCAGATTAATTTATTGCTTCCATGAGTTGTGTCGATTTAAATAAAACCACTTATTGCATGATACTCTTCCTCTAATTTAACTTCATAATATCTTACTTGTGGTGATATATATTATTTTTGGAAGTCAAATAGTTGGTACTAGCCTTATTTATTCACTCTAACACTGATTCTATTCACAAGTTTTGAACGTATATATTTGCTAGACCAGATCAAACTTCTTAATAATCAGGTGTTAAAATGATATGATCAAATTCACTTTGGGAAAGGAATCCTGACAGTCACTGATCATCTTTTTTTTGCCCAAGAGAACTACTCATGTGCCCTCGAGAGGGGGATTCAGATTTCTCCAAAAGTGGAGTGATATTGGCATACTGGGACAGGCCTCTGAGCTGATGGACTGGCGTATCTCCCGTAGTCTGTAAAATACAAATCATAAATGCACAATATAATAGTATATAAAGTAGGCTGAGGTGGTCTTTTCCCGTTAGTGATATCCAACTCTATCACTCAATGGCTTATGAGACATTATCTTCAAATATATTCTTCACCATAGATTAATTAGCCTAATTTGCAAGCATCTTGTAGCACTATTCGAAATTACAAATAATTTAATCTTTTAGTACAAGCTTATTAATTCTTTAATTTGAGGAATAAGAGTTTATTTGCATATTTAAAACATGAAGCAATTCCTTTCAAAAGTGATTCCTTAAGTTCTATCTAATACATTTTCACTATTACTTTATCGTGAACTCTTGGAGAAAGAAAATAGTGTGATCACTAAAAAAAAATTGTACTCAATATTTTGAAGGGGGCCGACGTTTTATAACCCCCTGAACCCGAAAAAGTGGTTTACTCAATGCTGTTTGTCTGCCTGTGTGTTTGTATCTCAGCCAGAGCCCAAACCATTTTACCAATAGGTCCAGAACATGAGTGGATACAGTTTGAAAAGGGTTCCCATAAGGTGGTTTTGGGATTTGATATATAACCCTAGAGTTATGTTTAGTTTCCTTAAGGATGAAAGAAAAATTCGATTTTCTCAAAATCGGCTTTAACGATTTTGATTAATATTCATATCCAGGCATTTTTTAAACATAATGAAAAAATTTTGACTCTAATTTTACAGTGAAAATTAATTTGCGGGTACTTTACATAAACATAAATATCCAATTATGATCATATATACATAAATCTTCGAGATGGGAAATTGATTTAAAATATTTAGTTTCCATTTTACAATTTGATAATTAAAAAAAAAGAGCGAAATAGTTATTTCAATTTTTTTTTGTCAAACCTTTAATAATATCTTATAACAAAGTTTCGATTTAAAAATAAGTAGCCCAACATATTTATTTTTAATCTATAAATTTAAGGGAGATATGTTGAACATTTTAAATTTTATATCAAGTTCAATGTTTGCTAAAAAAAATTAAATACCTTAATATCAGTTTCCAGGACATATCTATCAATAAGTTGGTACTCTTTCCCTGAACGAGGTCGGAGAGTGGTCGCAGCTAGACGGCTGAATCTAAAAAATAATAATGAGCTATAGAATACACGTTCTTCTGTAAAAAAAAATAGTACTACATATAATTTTAAACAAGTACTTGAATTCATGGGGAAACAATGCATATACTATGTTGAACGTAGTATGTAGCATTCACAAATACATGTCTTACCTGAGGCTATCAGCAGCTGTATCTGATGAACTGTATGAAGATAGTGATAGAGTCTCAATGTAATCGGACATATCAGATGTCCCACTACTCGTGCTACGTGAGTCAATGTATGGAATGGTAGTTGCTCCATCTGCATTAGGACTTGCAAACCCTAAAATAAATATATTTGTATGTAGACAATACTAACAAACCTTCTGCAAATGATATTTGGTAATATCTTATTTAAAAATAAATTATATATATAAAACATTGTAATGGCTATACCTTTCAATCCTTTTATCGAACAGATGGGAATTTCAGCTTCAGCTGATGATGACTTTGCAGGAATATTAATCTTTTGAAACTGGAAACTGATTTCTCTCAGTGGGTCGACTGATTTGGATCGCCTAGGTAATGAAGAATGGAGACAATTTAGTAGTGCGCCAGGCTGCCTGATCACCGATTGGTAATGGCGTCTCGAGGACATTGCGGTAGTCAGAGGGAGTTCAAATTCAGAAAAGTCTGTACCTCGATGTCTTAAAGAATCTATGGATACACCAGAATCGTTAGAACTGGAGGAGTCCCGGTTGTTACCAGATTTGCAAGGGACACTAGAAGATCGTCTAATATGAACAGAAGAGGGAAACTGAGGAACTTGTATTCGTTGATGGTTCATCACCACACATTCTTGCACCAATGTTCTCAACGAATCACTGCTTACACCTTCCACTAGTGTGTCTATTGTGTTATTGCTCTCTCTAATAGCGAGAGGCTTGATAGTTTCACTCATGTAAATTTCCTCTTCCTCAGGTGAATCAGTTAGTTCTTGCACACACGAAGGTACCACTGTATTATCCTTAGTGGCGATCTTGGATGCCATTGTTTCTACACATGCAGGGGAGCTATCATTATTTTGGGAACTAATAGATGATTCGCAAGGATCAGCCATACTACTCTCGGTAATACTTAAGCTTCCCATATCATCGAAATCGTCCAGGAACCTAGAGGAGTCTGCGGAACTGGATCGTTTTCTTGCCAGTATGTATTGCCTCCTGTTTTCGTCATTTAATTCGCACAGTGCTTTCCGAAGGTATGGGCTATTGTTGGAATAGTCCATCATTGAAGGATCAGCAATTCTTGAAAACTCCAGAGAATTTTTTGATCTACCTCCATCAACTACTGGTCCTGTCAAACTAGGAGTACTTGCAGATTTTTCAACTAAAATAGCTTTGGGCGTGATGTCAAAATCGATATTTGATGTAGCCGACTTGCTGTTTAAAATGTTTAATGGATTCATTGGCAGGTACCCGGGAAAATTGTTTTCGGATGGGCTACATGGATTAGAAACATTTTCACTCAGTGTTTCAACAACGTTTCCGGGTTCCATGATTAGGTAATCATCTTGTTTAATTACCTTAACATCATTTGAATCGACGCTAGGAGGCTGGTCTGACGAATATAAGTGGCAAGTATGCCCACATTTATTACACACCTTAACACCATCATTAACCAAATATGAAAGTGCCTGTTCATGTTCTGAGTTTTTCTCAGTTAATTGTGTGGCAATTTCCTCTATATCGTTCTTACTTAATCCTGATCGGATCAGAACATCTTTGGAGTTTTCGTAAAATTCCAGTGACTGTGCGAAGTCAATATTTTGATAATTCAAGTTTCCAGGACTAGTTTCACTAATTTCATCCTTTTTACTTTCGCATAACACTACTTGTGAAGAGCTCGTTTCATAAATAATACAGTTAGGATCTACATTCGCATAGTTAGAAGAATCCACAGAACATGTTGCTTCCAATTTAGGTAGTTGTCCAACACATTCATTCTTTTTGGAATCCTGAGGTGGTTCAAGATACATCTTGCAAGAATGTTCTTTACCAGATTCTCCTAAGTCTAACCTCCTGATAACTTTCTTAGATTTGTCCACAGTCGCGTATATTGCTATTTCCCCACTTGGATTCCTAACTGGCATTTTACCCTCCCCACTGAGCTTGACCTTGTGGATAGGAACTCCAGTGTTCTCAACGCCACTCCCTCTCCTGCAGTATGGAAGCATCATCCAGTTTTCAGCCCAGCACATTACCCTCCGGCATGGGCAATCCGCCGCTCTTTCTTCATAGTCTCCAACCATCATGTTGGGACTTGCCAAAGACGTCGACTTCTTAGCAAACTTGATGACGCATCCACAAGGTTTCCTTAGAGTCATAGCAGCTGGAGGAACATCATAGTTTCCATACTGAGGGCTTGGCATTGGTGTTACGGTAGAAGCTAAGCACTCTTTTATGTTTTTGGGGGTGTCATAATATTCCTCTGAAATATTTGTATTAACAGAATGTCTGTGAAATGCATCAGGGTGATTTAGTTCTTCAGAGTGATCCTGAAACAAAAGATCAACGTAATAATTAAGCCTTCATACATATATACGCAATTATTAAATATTATTAATAGTTTTAATAATTTACTTACCGAAAACCCAATATTTCCTATAAACAAATATTTTTGAATGTATTTGAAAATTCACAAGGAGAAAATTTATGAAGACCTAAATAGGTATAGCATATCTGGAGGTGTAGGTAAATCACTGCTAGCAGAAGACTCTTTATTGCAAACATTGGATGGAATCGTTTTATATAACCTTTTATCGATAATATAGTATTACTAAGCATTTAAAAACATTTTTGAATAGGTTTAAAAAAGTGACTTTTAGATCATGTTTATGATAAAGAACCTTTTGCTAGTTGTCACCACCTCTTATACCGTAGATGATCTATAGATCATAGAAATATATAATCTTTAGTCTGGAAATCTGATATGGTTTAATACCACTAAGCACACTGAAACACCTTCCAGCACCCTCCAATCTGTCCTTAAAAAACCACATTCTGGCAGTTGAAGTGTACAAAACAAATAATACACTTGTGAGAATAATGAGCTAAGCTATTATTTCCTAAAATGTCCCAATTCTGTGTTGTACATCTTCAGTGGTATATGTCATTAAAACAGGTAAAGTTACTGATAATTCTATTTGTTAATATGTTATGTAATATTAAGTAGGAGAATGTGTGTAATAAATTGTCCAATGTGTAAAATAACTAGTGGAACTACTGAAGTGTCAGTTGAATTTCAAATTTCAAAAGAGTGGAAGCCAACATAGTATAACACTTAAGAGTGATAAAAAATATTTTATTGAGAAAAAATATGGATGATATCTAGCTCTCAATTTAAGGAAACTCTACACCAATCTTGTGATTTCAGAAATTTGCAAGATACAGTAAAAATTGCAATGTAAGATCATTATTATGTTTAACAAACCAAGTGTTACTAAAATTTTAATTTTCCAGTAGTATCCTCACACCACGCTTCCCTCCCTCGATCTTAAAATAAAACCCTATATAAATTCTTAGATTATTTACAAACTTACTTTCAAATGAGGCGATCCTAAAACAGACTTAGGGACATCGTAGTTATCGTAGGGACCAATATCTGCGCTGCTGTTCAGCCTTTGTTGAATATTGAGCAGTGAGTGATGACAAGAACACGTAGGTGGAGTAGGTACAGATGGTAGAGGCATCGGAGGCTTCTTAAACTTATTTTTTGTTGGAGATTCTGTCACAGGGGAGTTAACAGACATCTGTGAAGGCTTAGGAGGTCGTACTGGGGGACAGCATTGACAATTAGGTGTTAGTCCAACAGGTAACGTAGTTGGAGGCTTAGACCCACTCACCGGAAGACTAAGGGATAAAGACTTTTGTCCAGCAGGAGTCCTTGGGGTTTTAGGTGGCACGACAGGGGGAAGTGGGTGGGTGCTAGCCACGCCACGGGGTCTGTCGTACCTACACTGCGCCTGCACTCCATTGGCATTTACGAAACTAGGGACTGAGTATTCAGAGTTGCCACTACTCCCCTGGGAAGATAACGACACTCGATCGCCGCTGCTGCTCCCCGTCGTGGTACTCAACGCGCACACGTTGTTCCTGCTGAAATGTTGACATACTGGGACCAAACTGAGTACACTCTCCATTGTCCATGCTGGGCTGAAAGGAGTGTTTGGAGTGTTAGTGTTGGTAACTGTGGAGGAGCGAGACATGGACGGGCCTCCCAGTTTGCCGATACAGCTCGCGCATCTCTCCAGAGAAGTTGGTCCCATTCTCCGTTCGACACCGCAGCTTTCTGGCCAGGTAGAGTCTTGAACATGGTAGTGCTGGTCGGGTAATTCACTGACGGACGTGGTGTCACCACACCCATAGTTACTATCTAGGTCCGTGTGGTGGTGACTGGCAGACTCTGCGGAGGACCAAAATGGGGATCTGCTTCCACCATGATTCCTGAATAGGAAAGTAATGTTTTGATTTATTTAAAAAGGGCGAGAGCTTACCACACCTTAATTAAAACTTTATTTTAAATAATATCTTTAACTAAACAATAGTTTATTCATGGTTAATGCAACCTAACAAAATAAGTATTCACTCAATGGCAATATCGATCTTGCAATTCTTAAACATATAAGTAGCTATAATTTTGATAATTATATTCGGTGTTGTCAGAATATTTACGGGTGAATAATTCCTATGCCATATCCTTATGTATAGCTATATTTATGACTTTAAAAATTTGATTGAATTTTAACAAACTTCGGATTACTTTCCCTTACCACGAAAAAAGATACAAGTTTAAATGAGTAACTTTAATGTCGAGAACGGGTGATTTAAAAGTGACTTAAGTTCATTTGACTTTATATCCCTGTAAATCCTGCAAATATATATAATTTTAGAATGCATTATAGATTATTTTATTATATTAGCCAAAAACATTTTAAAAAATCCCTATAAAAACATCAGACAAGGAAACGTCACCTGAATGGGCAGAGGAGATCCTCAGAGCTCTGGTTTCTGGAGGTCTCGTGAGCACTATCACCCATGGAGCAGCCACAGCAAGTGTCCTCTCCATACAGGCTGCGGTTCAAATCCCCAGCGGCAAGCTGAGAGAATTGATTATGATGTTGAAAAGAATCGTTGAATCCTTCAGACATTCTCATCTCGGCTCGGGAGTGGAGCTGCTTTCGGGGACTGTCCATGACTACAAAATACAACATTACAAATACAGCTGACATACCGTTTCTGTTCATGAGTAAGTTTATTGACAATCGTAATGTTACTTTCTCTATTAGCTAATAACTAAACTTGAGGGATTTTTTTTGCATACTTGTTTTGGTCAGTTTATCAAGGGGAAATATATGTGCTTGTAGTATTTATAGATTGGTGACAAAGAATATCTCAAGTTTTTCCAATATTCCTGTTTTGGAATATTTATTCTTGCCCTTTAAAATATTAAATAGTTAAATTATTATGAATTTGGTAGCTAGAATCACTATTTATTTGAATAACTCTTACATAAATATGATCATTATTTAATATGATTGGGTAAGTATTTACCAGATGACTTTCTTGTGACAGGCCTCCTCCTAGAGGTCAGTTTGCCCTGAGAAGCCAACTGGAAGGTGTGGGTCATCTCCTCCCCCTTGTCCGTCACACAAACGAAGAGGCCTTCCCCTTTGCCACACCTGGAGCCCCCCTCGAAACAAAACCTTCCCTCCACCACGCCGTATCGCCTATATAACAAAATTGTAGGGGTTTAATAGGCTACACCAACAAGAAAAAACTTACACACATAAGATTACAACAATATATTCTCGGAACAGCATTTTAATCCTTTTTCCATTAATATTGTGGAAATTTGGTTCATAGCAGACTGTCAAGTGGCATTATTACTCTAGGTTTATTATTAATTGCTTATTGTTCAATAAATATTTGCTATAAAGTTATCAATGCACACCATCATACGACTTATTTCGCATTTAACGTGCGAAATGAAAGATATATAATCTAAATCTACTTAGGGCTTGATGATCTACACTCCAGTAATTTTATTTATTTATTTATTTATATATAAAGTGAGCAAATCTCTTAGAACTGGGTTTATATTCTTAAGCAAAACGCATAGTTAATAGCAAAACGTTGCATAGCACATAATGCTTAAAAAGTTTAAACACATATTCCATTCACGGTAGGAATTACTCTCTGAAAGGTCTTTTTTCCTACCAATATCCTACTATATAATAGATTTATGGTAGGGAAAAAGGCCTTTCAGAAGTCAATTCCTACGGTGAATGGAATATACTTTCAATGGTAGTGTTTATAAGCGATATATATATTACGAACCATTTAATAAAATTGAGATAGCTTTAATCTTTTACGTTTTTTTTGTAAATTATTATTACTATTAGCAACACGTCTTACTACCCGTTTGGGTTATACGCACTTGCGCTAATGTGTTATAGTAGGGTGATTTGATTGTGAGATGAAATGGGGGACCTACAGTTTAACGTGGGATCCGAACTACGATGGAGGCCTGGAATTCCACACATTCACAAGTTGTGATTAATACACGTCTTGTCAGAGGCGAAGGAAGGGTTTGGCAATCATGTAAATCTGTGCCGGGACCGAGGATTGAACCCCGTACCCTCAACACAGAAGTCCTTTGTATTTTGTATGGAAATAAGTATTGACAACCCTGGGATCCTAGACGTATCAGCCAATAAGAAGGCAAAGGCTATATCCAATAGGCAGCATAATATATACAGAAGATAAAAAATATTTTATGTTAATGTTTAAAATGCCATGTGTCATCCATGCTTGTTTGTCATTGACGAATTTTCTTTGTTTAAGCATCCATTACTATGATTATTACAAAAGGGATGGTATCAATTATTTTTACTCTATAAATGAAACAATAATATAATTAGAGCAAAAAAACTCCATGGTGTCAGCCCACAATCGAGATATATTGACCAAGCAGCCACCATATACTGGCGAAGTTAGTACCAACTTTTGTGGATAGAGGGTGCCATGTGGTCAGCACAACGAGCCCTTTGGCCGTTAATCTCAGTTTTCTAGACCTTTACCCCATTCAAGACTTACTGTTTCACAGGGATGTTCTGGAATCGCCGAGGATATAACTCGGAATATTATGATCTGTGTGCAGGAACTCTGACCACTAGACCACAGAGGTAGATTTAGAACTAAGTCAATATAATAGATTGTTTAACTGCACTAGCACCAATTCTAAGTGTTAAAATAGGCTATATAGTTGGTTTTCATAGTAAACCCTTAAAATAAGATTTTTTAAAGACGTTATTTAATAGAGTAAAGAGGTTAGGCCAAATTATATAAATTAAAAAATAATCGATTTGAGTAAGGCTTTCATCATTATGTTTGATTATAAATGTTTGTATTTATTAACTGCTATCCGTGTTTCATGAACATAGACCCAGCCTAAGCAATGATTTCCCTTGATTCATGATTCCTAGATGAAATTAGGATTAAATGGTATGTTATTATTTTTATTATTACGTTCAATACAAGATATATCACGGCTTTATCTAAGGTAGTGAGGACAAGAAAGGATCATTATAATAAATGCACCCGCATAAGTACTAAGAAATGTTGGGGAAGACCAAAGTGAGAAATAATAATTATATGTAAAAACACTCCCAGTGCAACCAGCCAAGATTCGAACCTTAACTTCCCACCCAGCATCAATGTAGTTCATCAATAATCTGACGTTTTATTTTGCGTTACCACTTGGGCGAGTATTATATGTCAACCCCATCGTTTGAGGATAATAACCATGAAGGTGGGTTATAAATACATCAAGATTAACAAAATGATACTACACACTACTACACGGCACAATTACTGTTAGGGCCTCAGTGTGAAGTCCTTTCACAAATGTCCTACCTGAGATGTCCGAACTCCCAGATGCCCACTAGCCGAGGAGGTACGCCCACTGTGATGCAAAATCTTTGGTCTTGGACGTGTAATCGAGCCGGTCCAGACGCGATTTTCGTTTTGGGGGGAGCCGATGATATCTGGATTAGGAACTGTTGGTCTATGAGAACAAAATACATAATACATCACTTTAAAATGATATATTATAAATTGAGAAAATCGCAAATTATTATAATTATTATCTAACCTTACTTGTAGTGTCCAAAAGCTACATCTACTATAATTATTTCGTTATATTGAAGCTACTGACCAATGGATGCGATTAAATGGGATCTAGAATAAAAATTATGTACAGTACACAGAAAATGTTCAATGAGGTAGGCTTGGAACATTTAAAATATAATATCTTGCTCTCAATATTGACAAAATTTAACTTAAATATTTATATTATTTTATTAGTATAATCGCTATATCAAAAATGATCAAAGCTGCAGCACATACGATTTGACGTATGCACAATCGCGTATATTTAAGTAGCTTTTGTTACTCTTTTATCTCTCAGATTACAGCCTTAAAGCTTTTATAGTTACAATAAAAAAATATTTTTAAGGACGTTGTCGATCTGTGATGTCACGGCAGGTCAAGATAGGATGCACCGTGTTATTGAATATACGATTTATTCAGCGAATTTTAAAGATAGAACGTTGAAACAAAAACAGTAAAT
This sequence comes from Timema douglasi, assembly GCA_901482245.1. Lineage (NCBI taxonomy): Eukaryota > Metazoa > Arthropoda > Insecta > Phasmatodea > Timematidae > Timema > Timema douglasi. Next base: position 39,259 of record CABEEJ010002953.1, read on the forward strand.
TTTAAACTATTCTAAAAATGGTCCCACAGTATCACAAAATTAGTATTTTTATCTCGAAGTTTTTTTTAAATATATTTTTTATAAATCTTATACAACTCAGGCCATTTTGATTAGTCCAAAAAATGGCCTGTAGGAGTCTTCCTGCCAGGACGTAGCTTAAAAAATTCTGTGGAAGCATATGTCTATTTATAACAAGAAACAATAATAAGGTAATTTTAATAAGCAAGTCAATGTATTCAAGGTGCAAATAATATAGTAACGGTATTAACTCGTCATAGGAAGAAGGGAAGTGTTATCAGCAGATAAACAAGAGGCCTAGTAAACTTAAGTGCTCATTTTCTTCCCCCTCTTCATATTTCGTAAATTGGCTCTAAGTGTGTTATTTCTTAGACTGCTTAGGTACGTCAAGTTAAGATGCAGCCCGGTTTGCAAGACAGCTTCGAAGCCACCAAGTAAGCAACGTCATTAAATACAAAAATATATTCATACAGTCACTTTAATAAAATATGGTCATTGTCTTTAAGAGTACTTAATGAGTGTTTGAGTGTTTGTAAACTGTTTTAAAATGACATTGTACCTTTCCCGAAAGCCAGGGCTGATTCGAGGCTTGGTTTGATGGTTCTAGTGAACCATTTGACCAGTCACACGCACAATACAATGGGCAGAGAATGTGTGTAAACTGGCTCGGAAGGGCGAGTTTGATCATGAAGTGTAGGAAACCGTTTTCTAGTACAATCCCATCAATTGGAGCTAGACTTGGCAACAACAAACAAGCCGCCCCCTCTGAAAGTGTTTTTGTCTCCTACCTTCTCCCAGGTTGTTGGATATCTTCACCTGCCACTGAATGAGCCGTTCTCTCGTGTCGAAAGCGAGAATCACAGTCACGTCCTGGCAGATAATGGCTATCGTGTTGGATTCTTTGTCTAGGGTGAAACCTAGAAGGGAAAACAGATAGGCTCTTGGGATGCAATTCCATTTTCATTTAAAATTACCTTTTCTGACAGCCAAGAAAGCTACTAGATCTACTTTCACATATTCATTCAATCATCAAGCTATGTGATGTACAAATGTCACGTTTTAAAGATGCTACGAATACCTAAAAGCCAACACAAATAATATAGTAAATTGTAATTAATTTTGACCGCAAATAAAAGTGTGTATGTTCTCAAAAGACCTTTCCATGGAAATTGGACTGTACGTCTACCATCGTCGAGTTTGGTGACGTGGTCAAAACTCCGGACCCTTAGGATCAAATAAGTTACCCGATATCCATCATAAGTGGGTTTATATTTACTCTCCAGGGGAGCGAGGGTGCATTTTATCCTTTCAAGCCTTTTTTCGTATCAATTTACCTTAGATTGATAAATGTAAATTTGCGGGTCAGTTCTCACGTGTGTGAAGACATAAACCACTAAAAATATATTGTACATACAGTATAGAATTATAGCTAGCTGGCTGGCGATATAAACTAACTCTCTCAGGTTAAATAATACACGTAGGCTAAGAAAGACCATTCGCATGAAGGGAAAGCGAAATAAATATTAAATATAAAATCTTTCTCCTTCTCCTTCATTGAACCGGTAAGAATTTATCTCTGTTGTATCAAGTTATTAATGAACAATATCCGAAAAGCCAATAATGTCACTTAATCGCATAACATAACAAATCACATATTTTCTGCTTAGAAACTTGATTCAAAGTTATTTTTAAACAAATTAGCAGCTCAAGTAACAGAGTTTTAATTTATATTCCTTTAGGCCAATAATGTATATCAACAATCACCAAGAGTGAGAATGCAAAAAAAAAGTTATTAAATAATAGCTTTTCAGTTTAGCAGGTTGATATCGAACCTCCAATCTCCCGAATTATTAAGTTGGGCTAAGTCCCTCATCTGACGCATATGAATCTCAATAGTGAAGCTGTAAGAATGTTGGGTAGTTGGGGTTGACCACTAACCTGCCTCGAATCCTAGGAAGTGTTGTAAGGATAAGGATGCTTTAGTTTGTCCTTGCTTGTACCTATCCTTGCTATCTCTGTACAGCTGAAGGTGTAAGCAGTCTGAAACAAACAAAAAAAGGCAAAAAATTATGCTCTATTTATCTCATTTATTGAAGCCAGATGTCAACAATTGCATGAATATTATATTTCTCCTCTCTTGCATCACTCCCCAAACCCTCACAACCAGCCACCACGTCTTATTACGCGTCCGGGTTATACGATTTTTAACTATTTTAATGAGGTAGTGGATAGGGAAGGTAAAATATTTGGAGGTGAAGTATCTACTTTTTCGTTGAGGTAGAGTGGGACATCACTTTGGATATACTCCTTCAGTACATCTGTTTAATATTAAAGCCCAGTCAAAGGTAGAAGGCGCGTTCTGAAAGGCCTTATTTCTTACCTGAATTCTACAAAACAGTATTATTTTATTAGGATTTAAGGCCTTCCCAAACGGTAGTAGAAAGTCCATCCTGGAAGGTCTTTTACTCTACCAATATAACTACTATTACGTAGGTTTCTGGTATGATATAAGGCCTCCCAAAACATCCTTCCTGCCAAAATCAGCGTAGATACTAGATTAGCCTGACATTTAGTCCAGGTGCCCATCACTGTGAGTCTTTCCTCAATCACGTTTACAAAAGTATTTACATTTTTTTTAGTGCATAACTTTGAGGTCTGTTCACCGAATGGGAGGTACCTCAAACTATCATCTTGTTCCGTTAAGACCACACTATGTGGTGACGTTTTACAGAGTCTTGTCTGGACAGTATCATGTCCATCTTCCGCAACAAACAGCGAGAAGAGGTGCCTTAGGTCGGTGACATTCCGACTACTAAATGTAGATAATCACACTGTATTGCCTTCAAATGTAAACAGCAGAATAATAATTCTAGCAGCAGATGTATTACATTCTTGAGCATTACCGTCATTAGGTATTAAAGTTGACGGAACACCATGCTTGATTAAATCTTAACAAGAGATATAATTAACCAAACAAGGCTATTTTTAGGACAATGTTCAGAGATTTATGATACATATCATAGATTTATATCAAGTACAGTTGAAAGTGTCCCTATCATATCATTTATCACTTGCATTAAATCAATAAGATACTATATTTAAATTCATTAAATGGCTTAAAGAAATTATTGGTCTCTTATTTACGTGCAAACCTACTAGCGGCGTACTGATATGGATACAAAATCACAGTATCGGTAAAAAAAAAGATCTTGTTATTGGTATCGATAGGGGAAGAACAATACATATAGCATTGCTAAAATATTAGTTTGGTGTCATTTATAATGTAACTTTCAGGAGTGGCTCGGGGGTAGGTACAAAGTCAAACCAGGATTGACAGGACTGTACTAGTAAAATGTTTTCTCCCATTACGTGTTAGGCATGCTCCTCAAAGTGGGAAAGGGAACGTGAGACAAATTAATTTTTTTTTTCACCTTTTATAGCAAAACATAATTTTGGCCAAAATAAAATTAACACAATATTGCTCAAATATAAACAGAGAGTTTAGTTTTATACATATGATGATACAAATAGTTATTAATTATCCTTTGAGGGTGTCCTGGTATTAAAGGACAACTTTTCATTTTAATTTAAAAAGTTTATAATATATTGCTGCTATACTCATAACAGATGTTCAAGAATTATTATTATCTCAATGTGAAGAAAATAAACTCTGTTTCTTATAGAGCTATATTTTATTTATTTTGGCCAAAAAAACGTTATATTGTTATTATTAGCACCGCGTCTTACTAACCGTTCGGGTTAAACACACTTACGCTAATGTGTAATGGTAGGGTGATTGTGAGATTAAATGGAGGACCTACAGTTTAACGTGGAATCCGAACCACGGTGGAGGCCTGGCATTCCCCACATTCACAAGATGTCTTGTCAGAGGTGAAGGAAGGGTTTGGTAATCAGATAAATCTGTGCCGGGACCGAGGATTGAACCCCGGCCGCCAGCACAGAAGTCTGACACCTTACCCCTAGACCTCCAGGTCACCTACGAAAAAAAAGTTATAAAAACTGCCAAAACACTTACCTTTCATCGCATCCCCTACAGTCTGTACTCCCACTTTAGAGCTAATAAACATATTTCATAACATTATAATTAGTGTGGTTGATAAACTGGATAGTGAGTGTAAGGAAATCCGGCCCCACGGTGTGGTACCTGGCTACGGACCTAGGGTGCCTGGGTTTGATTCACGGCTGGTACCTTGGGTATTTTTCTCTTAAGGGGGATTATACCAACGCAACGGTCACTAGAGGTTGGTGGATTAGGCTAAATTCAGGTTTAACGCTCCTATTGGCCCACACCTCCATATTAAATATCATCGCATTGCGGATATGTGTAGACAATCTACAAAGGTGCACTCTAGGCAACGCTGTGCCATCAGAGCGGTGAATAGTCTACATACAGGCGACCAAACTTGATGGCATGTCCCTCCTGATCAGTAATGCCATACGCTAAAAAGAAACAACTATGTGAAGAAAATAATAATAATAATAATAATAATTAATCACTCTGAATTAGGTTGGAAGAACAGTTTAGAAAATTCAAACATAATTCTTTGTGGCCAAAATTGAAAACATTTTATAATGTTGTTTGTGTTATTCTATTGATATTTATAATATTTATAAAAAGTGAATTTCAGATAACATGACTTAAAGTATAAGTATATTAAAATGGTGTTAGTATCTTTAGTAACTAACTTCTACTGTTCTTCCAAACAAAATCATACTATAGTACCATCCTGTCAAACTACTTGCCTTGGACACAACCCACATGCAGCCACTGATATAATCTAAGTTAATGCCTGATCAAACTTACTCAAGTATTGGTAAAAATACTATTAGAAATTAGATTTATATTTTTTTTAACTTTTTAATAATAAGCCTAGGTCTATGTATTAGTTTACGGTCAAAGCGTGTGCTGTATAGTCTAACCTTCAGGCCTTGTGGTCCTATTATATAAGCTGCACCATAGTGGAAACATGCAAGATAAGCTTACCAACTTTCATGGTAAACTTATTTCTATTGTACTCTCTCGACAGATAACATGTAAATACGCCTGGCTCACACACATTCTATAGTTAAATATTTAAATGGTAATGAAAGAGCGTTAATGTTAAACTTTGTGTATATGTGTACATAAAGACTGGCTTTATAACATAGATAAGGTTTTAAACCTGTATTAGTCACATTTGTCAGAAAACAAATAGCTTGTTGAACTCGTCCCCACAAAAATTGTAACTATAAAAAAAAAGTCTATTCATGGTTTATGGAATGATTAAAAGTAAAAGCAGCTCTTAAAATTTTGAAAAGTAAAAAAAAAATGAAAACAATTATTTTTCCAATTATTTGTTTAATTAAATTTCAAACATAGAGAAATATTTGTAGAATGAGGTGGAGACCAATAATCTACAAGGCGGAACTGTTTAAATAGACATAGAAGCTAGTGAAGAAGCTCTGAAGAAAACAGAGTTCTACCCTACGACACCATTTGAAATTGTTTGTGGTGACGAAAAATTCTTATTATTCAAACCAGCGAGTGTGAAATTGCTGTATGAAAAAAAGTTGACATAAAGAACAAATAAGAAACAGAAATAGATGATAGTAGAAAGTTTCAATATAGAAAAGACTAACACAAAAATAAATATATAAAATATACTAGATTTAGTTTGGAAGTTTTCAAACTTAATTGTTATATTATATAATAAAACTAAGAATACCTTTCTCGTCCACAAAATCAAATTATTATTTTCCAAATTAAACATTTTTATAGCCGCATATTATTGAGTAAAGGTTATGTTGGTGTGGTTGAGTGGTAATGGTTGTTGACAGTGTGACAGTAAAATTAAGTAATACTTTTTTTTTTCACGAATAGATTGTGAAGATAAATTTAAATATAAATATATTTCGGACATGTCTAAACAAAGAGAAGAGGTTTTTCCTTTCATAGCACTTGTGTTTTTTATTATTTTAGACTATAGTTTGGTCTATTGATATAACTGCTACGTGTTTTAATTTTCTTCATACATACCCAAATAAGAATGTATAAATAAGTTTAATATATATTTTTTTAATCGTACTTTATTCAAGTTGTCAATGTGTGTTCGAAAGTAGTTATCTTTTATCTTGGATAGTTAATTTTTGGTGTCTCACGTATGCTATATCTCACGTGGGCTATCCAAAATATAATATGTACACTAAAAATACAAGAGTAAGGACGGAATACTATAGAGGAAGAAGTTTACTTGCATTTTCGTGGTGGGAGATAGTGAAACCATTAAGGAAATAAAAAAAAAAATACACCAAATTTGTATTTGAGACCTTCCTCACAATTATAAACTCAGACAATATGAGATTGACGCCTTTTTCTCACGTGTCTATTGGTGTGGATGCTTCAAAAATGACTATACAAATATGACTAGGAAAGTAAACATTAAAAAAGGGCTAGAATAAGGCGAGAGAGAAAGCAAACAAATGAAGCAATCGAATGTGTGGTGAAAAGATAACAGTCACATTCCGTCTTGCAGTTGAGTAAATTCTCAATTTACAAACATGTTGGGTCATAAGGTATTAAGGGGAGCATATTCCAACTATCAAATTTGATCAATAAATTAATCAATGTCCTAAATAGAGGGAAGGATTACTGGAACATGCTCTCTACAATCTCATTCGATCAAAACATGATATTAATGACACTATTAAATGAACCAAATTTTAAAATATTTTAACTATATAATCAAATATTTGTAAGATAAAATGAAAATTGAGTTTATATGAATAAAGGTTAGAATAGTTTGATTTATTTAATTTACCTTTTATTCTTTTCCTTATAACAAAAGGAGTATAACTTGCTTTATAGCGATCAAAGTAACCTACCTCAAGTTTCAAATTGATTTACGCTGTTCAAAATTCTTTCCTCGTCATATAAAACCCCCATCCTACTGAAATCCCCCTCCCTCTTTGCGACATGACTAGAATGATATTTCTATCAATTTGATCAGTCGCTACTTCTCCCTTAAGTAGACACATGTCAAGTAGCTAATAAGGTTTTTAAAGGTGAGCACTCGCAAAGAGTTTGAATTTCTCTTAGGGTATATTTGACTGAAATTAATGATTTGATTGAGTAGGATGTAATAATAATAAATATTTACAATAGTAGTAGAAATAATAATAATGTATTAACTAGCATTAACTATTTGAACACAAGGTATTTGTATAAACAAACAATTATTTAAGAATCATCTTAAGCCAAGACATAAATTAAAATATACTCTAGCCCTAGCAATAAATGTTAATTTTTGGGATTAATATTAATGCTTATTCAAAGAGGTGGATTTTGAAGAAATGCACCCTTATTATTAAGGAGCGTGGTAAAATGCAATGTAATAATTCATGAGTGGAAAACCAATCTAATGCACTCAGGAAAGATTCGAACCTCAACTTCCCCAATATGCACTGTTGGTTCATTCTTCTGACTGCTTGAATTTCAAAGTTATATGACAGAAACATTGAATTTAAAATACACATTTTTTAATATATCATAAAAGACTAAAATACTCTAAAAATTATATGTGAGTAAATATATTGGTATACCATTGAATGTAAGATATTTCCAATATAGATACTACTTTAAATATAAAAAAAACTTTTTAGTTAAATGCTGAATACATTTTATATTTTAAGATTATTTTGTTAAGTAAGTTTAGTTTTTAATTTTCCCTTGATGATTTAAAATATAAAACACACTCTTGTTTATTTGATCAAACTTTTTTTAAATAATATAAAAATGGGATAGCTATAGCCAAACAAAATATAGCAATTTAATACTTTAACTATTAACAGGTGATCAGTCAGATATTTAAAACTTAGTTAAGCCCAAAATGATTGTTAGTAATAATTCTAGTTGGCGTATAACCCTAAAGGGTGGTAATACGCGGTGCTAAAATTAAAATAATAGTTCTAGTTGAAAATATTATAGGATTAACCTCTTCGTTGGTTAAATTTCAACTTCAATTTAAATTTAAATCAGATAAGTTTAACACCCCAATATATATAATCAATGTAGTCAAAGAGAGTCGAATTAAATAATGTTAGCAAAAATAAAAATTGGGTTACAACATTAAATCATCAGCGCAGGATCTAGACACACAAAACCACCAGACACCCCTCCTCTTTTCACAACACGTCAAATGTACTCATCCAGTTCTGTCTATACTCACCATTTGATAAACATCACATTTTCACACGCAAGGCATATATAATTTCCAACAAGAGCCCAAATCCTCAACTCTCGGAAAGCCATAGGTATTCATTTACCTTGTGCCACGCTCTATTTCTAAACAAAGGCACTAACACTGTGGTAAACATAGCACACACAAGCTGCGAATTACAAACAACTCTTTACAAACTAATGGGTTGTTTTCCCTGGTAGAATCTGCAACAGAGTTTTTTTGTTTTTATTTAAACGGTTGTTCTTTTTTTTTTTTATTATTTTACGAAACATTTAAAGGGAATTAAAAGGGATGAATATGTCATGGTGGCTTGAGTGGTGAGACTCCAGATTATAGGTCTAGCGAGTCAAATGTTGGGCCTAGTCACTAACTAACATAATGTATTTTAATTATGAGTGAAGAGTATAGCCCAAACGGGTAGTAAAGCATGGTGCTAAATAATAATTATTAGTGGAAAACATTTTTCTATTGTTTGGAATTTAAAACAAAATTACAAGTCAAGACGGTAAAAATTGAAATGGCTTCATTTAAAGATTGTCTACTCTTTCTGTGGAGCGCTTTTATTAGTTCCTTCCTTTCTCCACAACGTAGCAGCAATTCGCTTTAAAAATAATAGGTTATATACTTTTATCTATTCATATTTATCTCATTTAAATTATAATAATAGTAGTAAAAATGTTGTAAGCTAGTCACAAAGGAATTAGAAAGTGTATTATTGTCTTTAAAGTGAAAATCAAGTATAAATTGTATTTAAAATAATATTAATACCAGTAAAATAAGCAATATAAAAACTATGAATACGTTTTTCCCCCACGTCATATTACCCGTATGAACTATACACATATTTATCAACTACACCAATATGGTAGAGATCCCGGAAGAAGAGTAATATGAATTTTACCTGCATTTGCGTGTAGAGAGCGCGGGAATAAATTTAGGAAAACCCACCCTCAGTACACCTATCAGGATTTGAATCACCAACTGGAAAAGTGGACCTGACATTTAGATCAAGTGCCTAATGGTGCGAGTAATTATAAAAAATAAGGGCCAGGTTATATGGAAGCCATACAGATATGTAGCTTGGAAAATAATTAATTTCTGTATTTCAGTCCTGCTGTGTCGGGGCCAATAGAGATAGATAATACCAAACATTTTAAACAAAAATAGTATAAAAATATAAATGAAATAGTTTCATTAGCTATTGTCTTTCCTTGATGAATCGAGTTCAGTTTTAAGTGCTTGAATGAGGTAACAGATTCTCTCAACATCAACCTAATTCAGACTGTTTGTAAGTAGTTTTCTTTTGCACATCCCATTTTGTTTTGGCTGGCCATATCTTCACAATAAATTAAATAGGGATAAGAGGTATAGCTCATCGGAAATGTAGCAGCATTTTCGTGGAGAGAAAGAGTTTTAAACTCTTTAGGAATATAGTCAGTACATCCAGCCAGTATTTGAACTCTGACCTCTCCGTAATCGTAATCCTGTCAATTACGAGAGTGCTCTTTGAACCAGGGGCTTATAACCAAGGGAACAATAGCTTTCCCACTGATATGTCTTTAAATTATAATATTTATCTTAGCGCTTTCCTATATCGTAAATGTATTATCTTTTTATTTGATGCGTTAATAAATAAGCACAACACTACTTTGTTTTTAATAGCTATTTTTATGGATGTTTTCCTTTGAAATTATAGGTATTAAAAAAAAATTAAAATCATTATTCTTAGAACGGACTCATAGTCTTAATCAGACTGTCAAACGTGTCCAGGGCACAGCGACTATTTGAGAACCAATGGGATTCATGTGCTGTTAGTATTAGTATTATGTCTGCTTAAATATTCGTTAAATGGCTAAAATAGGGAATGAAAATTATTATAATAGTAAGTGTGTGTTTATTCCTCCCTTCCTACCCCCACTTTGTCAAGCAAGTAGAGACGGGATGGAAATGAGGGATATTGTCATATTTCCTCTAAGGATACAGGAATAAAAGAGAGTTAAACTTACTTTTTTTTTTAGGATGTATATAAATACCTAAAACTTGGTGATATAAGATTGAGATTCTTCTTATAAAGACCCCTCCCCCAATCCTGTATTCCATATAAAGCTAAATCTCTCTCTTGCACTCGTATGAAATATCTTCCCTACTCCTCTCTTACTTTTCAAATGAACTTATGTCTGCTCCTACAACCCCCTCGCGACCAATCAAGAAACACCCTCTAGCGCCGCACCCCTGCACACCACCCTAGAAAAGTTTTACTGTATAGTCGTGGGCAAGTTGTTGTTAGCGTCCAAGTACTGTTAACAAGCACCAAGCACAAGTACCATGTCGTTTATCGTAATATAAAGGAGCTCTAAATATTTGTTTTAGCACCACGTCTTACTAATCATTCGGATTAAAGCTTATTTACTAATTGCGATAGTGGTTTTAGGGATAAAGAAGGTTATATAATCAGAGGACGTGTACTCTCACTTGTGTGGAGGGAGTGTGTGAAACCAGTTTGGAAAAAACCTCAACGCACCTGAATGAAATTCTAACCACGATCTCCACATCATTGGCGGTCTAGTCTACTGCAAGAGTAGCGCCTCAGACCATGCGGCCCCTGAAGTGGGTAAAATCATTCTTATCTGGTATAATATCGCTCCTGGCTCGAACTCAATTTTGATTCCTTGTCGGAACTCAAATCAGAGTCTCTTTAAGGGGGTGAGCTATATACCGAAACATATCATTTCGCTGGAGTTAGGGGTGAACTTCTATTTAGGTTGGGGTGGAAAGTTTGTATATTATTATTATTATTATTATTATTATTATTTAGCACCGCGTCTTACTACCCGTTCGGGTTATACGCTTTAAGTACTAATTACGCTAATGAATTGGAAATTGGGAAGGTTGAATTATAGGAAGTGAACCCACATTTGCGTGGAGGTAGAGTTGAAAACCATTAAGGAAAAACCACCCCAGTTCACCGGACCGAGATTCGAACCTCGATCTGCCCGTCATCAGCAGTCGAGCTCAACACGACTAGTGCGTTAGCCAACTACGCCACCGAGGCGGGTGTTTGTATAGCAAGTTGAATGTTCAATTTAAAAAAAAGTGTATCAATAAGGCTTACAGTTTATTTTCATTTCAAACATTTTAACACAAGAGTCAGTAAATTGTTTAGTTCATATTGTGCTGATGAGTGATTTAGTTTTTGAGTACATGTACCAGCATTAGCGTCTAGTTGGGATGGAAAAACTAACGGTGTTAAAACAAATGTTCAAGCAACCAATATTCAAACCTTGATCTCTCCGTCAAAAGCCAATGCAATATATTGTAAGAACGACGCCTTAGACCACGTGACCACCACTCAGGTTCACGCTACATTAGGTCCTTGACCTACGTGATTAGTTTGTTTTATACATTTCCACGCAAGTTTAAAACCACCTGGTCGAATGGTGTTACAATGTATTATTGATTTGCATGTTCGTTTCAAATGATAATTTTACCTAAACTGGTTCTAATTCTGAAAATAAAACCTCGAAAAAAAGGGGGATGGGGGCTTATTCAAGGTATGAACAAACCAATGAAAGTGACACTATCGGCTGTGCGCCATCTTACTAGGAAAGTGACATATTATTTGTGATGTGGCACTGGATAGATGGCGAGCCTAGTCGTACAGTGAAGTGTTGCAATCGCGTATTTACGGATTCTCGTATCTCAAATACATGTAAGTAAAATACTGAGCCCTACTATAGTCACTGACTGACAGACTAGGCGATACTCAACCACCCACCTCGGTGGCGTAGTTAGCTAACGCGCTAGTTTCCTGTTGAGCTAGACTCCCGAGGATGGAGAGTTCGAGGTTCGAATCTCGGTTGAGTGGAATAGGGTTTTTTATTAAATGGTTTTCCACTCTCCATCCACGCTAATTCGGGTTCACTTCCTCTAAATTCAACCTTCCCAATTCCTAGCCCATTGCCGTAACTAGTAATTAAGCGTATAACCTGAACGGATAGTAAGACATAATGCTAAATAAAAAAATATATCCAACCATAAACACTGAATACGTGTGGTAAGGGACATACAACGCCAATGGCAAAGCGTGTTATTTTAAAAAAATATCATTAAATCTATTTTTTTAAGTTTTGAAAACATCATCATTAAATTTCAACCTTATCTTACTAACTGAATTATTTAAAAAAATCAATGTAAAAAATTGCATATCTGGCAAAAGGAAAGGCGTAACCTCTAAGTGGCTCTCTGACCTCCATTTGAGGTCAGTATTAAATGTGTAATGAAATAGAAACAAAGCCTTTTATCAATCAAGCACAATCAACAAACATTACCATGTGTGTTTTTAAGATTTCTGTTTGAGTTTGGATTATTTAACGTGCAATCTATAAATCACTACATCAGCACATGGATTACAAAAAAACCCGTAACTATAGAACAAACATCCCATTCAGTCCCCCTGACGTTTATTCATTAATTTTAAAATGGGGAAAATCTGATTGACCTAATTATACGTTTTAGAACATGTTAGGAATCAAATCTAGGACCATCTGTATAGTTCAAACGGGTGTTGAGACACAGCACACAGAAAGAAAGAAAAAAATATCCTTGGGTCTTTAATTCAACAGGCAGATGCACTACTGATCCGTACCACAGATCCGAACCACAGATCGTGTGGTTGGCCAAATAGAAACTGATTTAGGAGAACATTTCTTAAGCTGTGTATGCATTGGTGGTCAGCGGTCTTTCATGGAGTGATACCAGGGTAGTGAGAGATTATTCAAACATTACCTGTGAAATGTTTTCACCTAATTAGGACTCATTTGCATAAGCGTGTGCAGCGTGGTGTCATAGGTGCCAGGGCACCCCCATTTGCCACAAGAAAAAAAAAGAGGAAAAATTTGAAGGATAAAAGGACGAAGTAACTATGTTTATCTAGAAACCGTGTCGATGGATATTCCAAGGGCTAATGTATAATCCTATGATCCCGTTTTCAGGGTGGTTATCGGATGACGTAGCAATTATTTATAAAGATTGTTTTTCAAAGAATAATTTTGAAAAATAAAACTGTGATTCTTTATTGTTTTTAGTTTATTATAATTGTTTAAAAAAATAGATACAGATCTTCAGGGAAGATAAGGGTGGCGTGTATCCCACCCCCATTAGTCACACCCTGCGCACGCTTATACTCATTTGACCAACCATGCATGGGTTCCAATCTACATAGCTAACGTGTGAATATATGTTCGCTAGTTTCTTGGCCAGCGAACATTCCACTGAGTGATAGTAACCAATCAAATATATAGGTTACACAAGTTCTGCTCATCTTGTCAACACAACTAACCACACCAATGGTAGCTCCCAAGGTCTTGATTTAGAAGGGGGGTCTGCAACCTTCTATTAGTGTTGTGCCGAAGTAATATTGCAAAGTCGCTCAGAGTGCCAACCAGCCTAAGCACACTCAATTCGTTTATGATTTTAGACTTGTTAACTAGTACAACTATTAAAATAAATGTATGTTCAACTTGTAAAATTTAAATGTGAAAACATGTTTCTAGAGGGAATAAATTAAATGACTACTGTTTCTTGAATATTTAGTATTTAATAGAAATAAAAATAAATAAAAAATATTTGAATGTGTTTAGCAAAATTTTACTTCTGAAAAAATTATTTTGAAATTTTGAGACAAAACAATTGAATCGTTTAATAATAAAATACGTTATTAAAATTATTACTCACATCAATGATTTTAATTAAAAATAAAGGTTTTATATTACTTTCATTCATATCGTTCAGCGCACTATAAAAATTCATTCCGCGTGCCACTCTTGGCACATGTGCCATCGGTTGCTGATTTAGAAGAACCTGGCTCAGTTTTCATTGAGTTGAAGAAAAGTAACCATATTAGCGTAGTTAAAATGTATATTTATTATTTCTCACAGCATATCTCACTACCCTTTAGGGTTATACGTCTATATACTAATTAATCTAATATGTTAGGGATGAGTAAGGATGTATTTAGAGGAAGTGTATTTGAAGTTTCATGTAGGGAGGGTGGAAAACTATTTAGGATAACCACCCTCAGTACAACTAAGAGGGATTCAAACCCCAATCTCTGCATCAAAGGCGGTCTAGTATATTTCAAGGTTGATGCATTAGACCATTCTGACACCGAGGTAGGTTACAATTTCTAGTTTATTAGTTATTATAATTATAAAAAGATTCTCCTCAGTGAAGTAAGCTTGCAGATTACTTTATGATCCAATCAAGTAACAACAAAAATTACGTTATATTCGCTAGTAAATGTAAAATAAGTTCAACGATCAATGGATATTTGATTAATAAGACTAAGACAAGTCAACATAAGTTTTTTCTTATATTCACATTGGATTAAAATTTTAATTCAAAATGTTTCCTCCAAGGGGTGGTCCGAAAAGGGAAAGTTTCTTCTACTATGATAAAGTTTTTAATTATACACTCTTAAACCCTGTGGCCATCTTAGTTCTCTTTTATTTACATTACTTTTTCTTGCATTTTCTTTATTTTGTTTCGTTACCGTGGATCTTGAATTTTGTCCTCACTTATTTAATTATACCAGCTATTACAGTTTAAAACATCTTAAATAAATTTATTTTCATAAAAACATTACCATAATTCTATTACTCAAAACCTTTTCAAATTATATTAACTTCACTGCAAGCTATATTTCCCCCATGCATCCCACTTACCATGTAGAAGTACTCGTCTGGGTTGTGTGCATACTGTATACTTACAAGCTATGAGTAAGGTCAAATTTAAAGGAAAAGTACCCATATTTGCGTAAAAGTATTATGTAAAATAATCTAAGAAACACTACTTTAATACGTCTGTTTAAAAATCAAACCTAAAACCTCCTCCTCGGCAAACCATACTTCATCAGCCAAGAATCTAGCCTGCGTGTCAAGGCAATCACACAAATCAATCCAACACTCACTTTACCCGTCTCGATGGGCACGTTCTATATATGTCAAGGTCAATTAACTTGCTTTTACCCACCTTCGTGACGTAGTTGACTAAAGCGCTAGTTTCGTGTTGAGCTTGGTTGCCGAGAATGGAGAGATTGAGATTAGAATCTCAGTCAGGTGAACTGGGGATGTTTTTTACTAAATATTTTTAAACTCTCTCTCTCCACGCAAATGAGGGTTCACTCTCTCTCCACGCAGATGAGGGTTCACTTCCTCTAAATTAAACCTCCCAATTCCTAATCCATTCGCATAATTAGTACTTAAACGTATAACTCGGACGGGTAGTAAGACACGGTGTTAAATAAAAAAAGTTTGCTTTTTTTTTGTAATAGAAAGGTAAGGGTTCAAGTTCGGGTTGTGTTTACTGAGGATGTTTTTTTTTAAAGAATTTCTATTTAATCTGCTTTGGTGGCCACATGGTCTAAAGTGACTCGTAATAGACTGACTGCCGAGGACGAAGAGATAGAGCTTCTAATCCCGGTTGGGTGTAATGAGTTGTTTTCCCCTCCACTAAAATGCGGGTACACTTCCTCTAACTATAGCGTTCTTAGTCCTTAAAACTATTATCGTAATTAGTACATGAGCGTATAGCCAGAATGGGTAGTAAAATGCAGTGCTAAAAATAATCCCCCTGTCCCTCTATGCAAGTGTGGATATATTTCCTCTAAATTCTACTATTATTATTTAATACTCTATTATAGTATTAATATATTCATGTAACCTTAACAGGTACTATGATGCTGTAAAAAACAAACACACACACAAACATTAGACTTGTAGTTAGGAATTTTGTAATTAAGTTGTATAGCAAATGTACAAAAAAAAATCTGCGTATCAAAACATAATAAGTTAAGTTATAAGCTTGATGTACTCTATCAAGCCGACAAATGTGAAGAAAATGTGCTTATTAATTTCAATGGTTAGTGATGTTGTATGAAAGACTCAAGCTTTGATTTGTTTATAAATCATTTAGAATTATTAAATGATGTGTTTCTGTTTATGGATGATTAGTTTTAGTTAAATATTTATAGTACAGTTTAAATATTTAACATTACTAACATTATAATTAATCTTCAAATATGTATCCCACATAATATTAATTACAAAAAGTAAACATAAAATGTAAATATAAATATATGGTTGAACAAAAATAATCAAACAAATATAAAATCGAATCAGGGTTTGTAGGAAAATTAAAATTTAGTAAGGCTGCCTCAGTTAAGGTAAGAATATAATTTGTTTACTAAATTAGTTTTGATTTTTGTAAAGTATGGTCTTGAAGTAAATAAGTAAACTACGTCTAGAAAGACAGTTTTTTAGTTAAAATATTATTTGCCAAAATTTTAATATCTACAAAAATTAATAACATGTACCACAAACAATAATTTATTCTTTCTTCTATATTGAAATATAAGCTTGAAGAAAAATCAATATAATTAATGAATATTTTATTTTAGTGCGAAACGGGAATTTTTAAACACAATTGTCAACATACAATTTAAAATTTGTTTATCAGGGAAAATCAACATCTAACAAAGAATAATGAGCTCCACTGACTGGTATTTGGTTATATTGGTTATAGAACGCACGCACATGCTAAGATTATTTTAACACCCAATATAATCAATACAGGGTTATATGAACCCATAGTTGAGATTAATAAATTTCCTTGTCACAGAAAAGGCCTTTTATAAAATACAAACATATTTTATTGTGGCCAAAATTGCTCATGTATGATAAGTTGAAAGCATATCTTTTGGCGTTACTTTTTGTCAGATATGGTTCTTTATATATATATTTAACTATATCGGCTACTCAGACACAAAGTAAGATAGTTCCAAGTCAACTTAAAAATAAATAATATATTCATAGGTTATAAAAGCTCAAAAACCTTCTTACACAGAGGTAGCTTGGTCAACGAGTCAAAACTTGAGAACAAAGTCCCACATCTCCCTCATAACTCTGTCGAACTTCCATCCAACGTGGTCAGTATCACAATTAATTATTCAATATAGTTAGTAAAAAACCACACGTAAATTACAAAGTTTGCCAACTCTGAAATCAACCTAGCTTAAAAATGTGCTGTGTAAACGTAACATTGCTTTACTAATATTATCAATAAATTAAATAGGCTTATTCAGCTACACGGGAATCTTGAATTAAAAGGGGTTGTTAAATGAAGCCAGCTAGTGAAAACGGATGGATACCTGAGTGTAAGGTACTTCAGAATACATTTGACCTTAGCTCTTTGAAACCATACATATTTGAACATGTTCATTTAAGCCCTGGAATCTATGAAGAAGCATCATTCTTTAAGGTGGAATGGAAGAGAAGGCGAGTTTGAGTCTAGTTTAAAAAAACCTGTTATAACACTTTTTTTTAACAAATATAATAAAATATTGCTTTAGTATATATATTCAGTTTGATTTTATAAATAAGGTTATCTAAATACATTTTTTATATTTCTCAAGGGAATCCTGCAATTAGAGGAGAACTTTTTATATTCATGTAAAAAGCTTCTCATTAAATGCTAATATTCTCATGACTAATATTTAAGAGCTGTTGTTATAAATGTTTGTATTATTATTATTATTATTAGCACCGCGTCTTACTACCCGTTCGGGTTATACGCACTTACGCTAATGTGTAATGGTAGGGTGATTGTGAGATGAAATGGAGGACCTACAGTTTAACGTGGAATTCGAACCACGGTGGAGGCCTGGCATTCCCCACATTCACAAGATGTCTTGTCAGAGGTGAAGGAAGGTTTTGGTTATCAGATAAATCTGTGCCGATGTTCTTATTGTTGCCAAAGTATTAAGATTTCTTTATGGATTTCAAGCAGAAATGATTCCTTCAGATCCTTAGATTTGAAGTTGATATTCTTCCTTGTTGATCAAGTTATATAGAAAACCAGTTTAATGCGATATTATAGTAAAAGTTTATAAATGATAACCGTGGTTCGCGTGGCTTGAGGTCAGTTTTTCAATATAAATGTCAAAGTTTTTTAAAAAAAGCACGACCTATGTACTCGATCAATTAATTATAATTAGATATTCAAATCACTTGAGATAAGATATTAAATGAAAAACATTTGAATAGCCACAATAATGAAACAAATAACTATATTAAAAAAACTAGACAAATCCTTCAGCCCAGGTTCAAAGAATATCCCTGCCAAATTTTGTTAAAATTGTTTCACGTATTTGCCAGTTATTGTGAAAAAAATAATAAGACAGAGAAAATATTTAGTAGCCACTATCTTGAAGTGTTTTTTTTTAATATCATAAACGATAAACTAATGGAAGCCCAAACTAATTTGCAAACAACAGAATTTTTTTAAATAGATTGTTATTATTCAGTTAAGTATAAAATACCAAATTTATTAAGAATACTTTTAAAATAATTTAAAATTAATTTGTTAAATAGATTACTAAATGTATCACAGAAAATGGTTAGCGTGAATAAAATTACTCGTATGAAACAAAATGATAGATTAATATTTTTTCCTTAAATTATAATTATTATTTATTGTTACATTAAGTGATAAATAAAGAAGATGAGACAGGGGTAAATAATACTAATGAGCAACAAAAGACTTAATTAAGACATTATAAATAATCAAGCAAATTGTTTTAAATTAATGTCTAGGTTTTAATAATACATCAAAGCTGATCTCGTGTTTCATAATCCAGGGAAGCAAGTTCTAAGCAAAGACAGAATTAAAAATCTTGATTAAATGTCTTCATTAGATGATGGTCCTTTTATATTTTAACAAGAAGAGTAAATATCCAAGCTTTTATCACATGTATTATTTTTTATTATAATTAAAGTAGGCAAAAGGCGTATTTCTCTACTGGACAGCCAAATTACATATTTTATAAGCTTTTCTAGTATGACTTTCATAATTATTTGTAGCCTCTAAATTTCTAATTCCAGCACCGGTGGGAACGTGAATAATTTAATTTAGTTTAAAATATAAGTTCCTCATTCCTACCTTATTAGTGTAATTAAATACAAATAACCTTGAAGTGGAGGAAAGACTAATTACTAATATTATTTTCACCCACGGCTCTAGCCCCTGTAGATATAAGGAAGGCTATCATCCCTATAGATATCATCTCACACATCAGTATATGCGTTTAAATATGGTCAAATGATTACAGTTGTTCAACTATCTGGTTGATGGGACATTAATGTTAAGCTCTAATTTTTATATCGAGCCCACTTTTTACCAGCAACATTGATTGAAAGTTACTAAAATTTTTATTCTAAAAAACGTCTTATTTGACTTATCAATAAGTTTAATTAAAAGAGTTACCAAAAACTTCCAATGATATGTCTTAAGGACTACTGTATGATTATTTATCTTTACATACATAGTAATAAAATGAGTTTGTTTGTTTGTCAAGTACTGTACAGTACATTGCATTATATCTACCCAAACAGAGGTCCAAAGCTTTTAAAAATAGTAGCCCTTGTTCAAGAACGTGTGCATCTTAAAACCGGAATTTCAAAATATTAATTAGATTATCTCTAATTAATTAAAAATCAGTTCAGAAGAAAAATGACCACGGGCAGTGCAAATCTTAAAGTTACTAGCTTTAAAGCTACTTTACACGTACAATCATAAAACTAAAGTGATTTATCCCGAGCAACTAGTTATTAATAAAACGAACTAGTAATGTAAATAAAATTGTGGTATTTTTTTCCCGCCACTATGTAGTATAATGTTACATTTTTAAGATACTGTATTCCTATAAAAATCAAACTCTAATGTACAATGTACAGTACATACATCATAGCTTTATAAAAACTACCTAATTTTAGAGAACAAATAAGGAAGGTGTATTTATAAACTTGGCTAAAATAGTTATTTGCAGAGGGAAGGTATGGTAATTCCAAACTAGATAGTTTCGTTTGGGATCAAATGCCATCATTCTAAAGAGCAGTCCGGCTTACTAACCATGCCTGTAATCCTCTCAGCTATGAACAAATATATATTTTTCATGAGAGAAAATCTTTAAGTAATGTTTGAATAAAGTGACAAAAATAAAATGGATGAAAACATCATATTTTTTAAAAATTATCTCCAGTCGGGCACTTATGACCTCCTAAAAGTTAACATGAACAATAGACTAATGGGGGAGTGTAGAAACTTTGTAGCAGGATCTGGGTCCCCAATTTAAATAATAATATGGACGTTAAGGTAAGCCAATCATTCCAGTTGCACGGACAATGATGCCAACGAGATAGTAGAGTCAATGAGAATAATGGGAAATTGCCCCCCTACTCCCTCTTTACCATCAGCTTATTTCTAACCCTCCTCCATTTGTCTAAACACCTTTACCAGCCAGGCATAAGGTGAATCCTTTTGACGAACAACTCCACTGCCTTGTCCCTAATGAGATTGAGTCAACTATTTCAACGGGTTTCAAGAGCAATCTATATTTTACCCAACAGGGTATATCGTGGGCACCTCAAAGCTGAATTATTTGCTTCACGCGCGTGCACAGAAACTTGAAGAACAACTATAACATAATCTGGTGAAAGGAAGGATCTAGCTTGCAAGAGACCGCAGTCAAGTGTTGGATAGTTTCCTTTGCTACCAGTTGGCTAACTTCTTGTCCATATGGTGATGTCAGAGAAACCAGAGGAAGGAGATAATTGTTAGATGACAACAGTAAAGTGCTCGATAATTTCTATTTCTACCAGTCCAGTACTTATTGCTTGGATGGTGACGTCACAGAACCTATTGGAAAGAGATAATTGTAAGAAGACAGCAGTCAAGTGCTCGATAATTTCTATTTCTACCAGTCCATTACGTATTGCTTGGATGGTGACGTCACAGGACCTATAGGAAAGAGATAATTGTTAGAAGACAGCAGTCAAGTGCTCGATAATTTCTATTTCTACCAGTCCATTGCGTATTGCTTGGATGGTGACGTCACAGGACCTATAGGAAAGAGATAATTGTTAGAAGACAGCAGTCAAGTGCTCGATAATTTCTATTTCTACCAGTCCATTACGTATTGCTTGTATGGTGACGTCACAGGACCTATAGGAAGAAGATAGCTTGCAGAAGGCCCCATTCCATTCAGTCTTTGGATCGTTTTTATTTCTACCAGTCCAGTACACATTTTTTGCTTAGTTTATAGATTATAATTAGATTTCCTTGATGACATCTGTTGATTTTAGTTGCATTGTCACTACTGTACCTCATATAATATAAACTGCAATAATGCAGCAAAATAAAAGTGTGTTGAGGATAAATTTTACTAATTGGCTTTCCACTCTCCTTCCATAGAAATAAGGATACACGTCTTATAAATGCAACCCAACACATAAGCTTAATTAGTTCACATGCGTATAGCCCGAACGGATAGTGAGACGTGATTAAAACAGAAAAAAAAGATAGTGAACTATTTAGGCTCGGTACTAGACTATTTAGATACTGGCTCAAGCTATATTGGCCAGTGTCGACCTCTGTGGTCTTGAGGTAAAGTGCTTGTTTCAGGACCCAAAGTTCGCGAGTTTAAACCCACCCAGCAGAGGTCCGTAGCGTAAGTTCCATCGGAGGGGAAGTAAAGCCGTCGATAACATGACTATTGTGGCATATATAAAAACCCTCCAGAATATATAAAAAACAAATTTCTGTGAAAAATTAGTAGGGACTTTCTCTATCGTTCAAAGAAATTCTCTTGTGCTGATATCATCAGTCTATACAGAAGGTGAAAGTTAAGCTACGGCTACAAGGAGCCAACAACACCACACCGTATAGTTCTGGGTGAATGCTATCATTGATTTAAATGCAAGTGGATACACGAATCCTTGAACACGCATGAAAATTCGGGCGTTTTCGGAAATATTCGGTAGCTTACGAACTTTGTTTTCATTCCAACCACCAAGCAATTCACGCGGGAACTTACTGTACATTCAGGCCTACACCAGAGTTGGGAGAAAATATTATTATTTTAAAAAGCCCAACCTAGTTGGCTGTTATTGTTTTTCTGTAGAGGATTTTATTGGGCTTAGTTTCTTAGGTTTCTTTGGGTTAAATTTGATTGGCTATGTAGGTATGCTAATTGATTTAACCACTCAATAAAATAAATGATTTTTTCGGTATTAAGTGAAGCTTGAGCTCGAACACACTGAACATTGTTCTTCCAAGGATTCTACAACACTACTTTCGATGGCAGGAGTGCAGTGTCGCACGCATACATTCGAGTTTTCCGTCACATTCGGCTTGTGTAGCCACTTGCTAGAACATTCTATGCGGTGCGGTGCCGGTCAGCTCCGTGTAGCCTTAGCTTAAAATACCACAAATAAAGAATATTGGCTGGTAATTTGGTAGCATTTAAATAGGTTTTTCTCAATGAAGTGCCCGGATTAAATATTTAATTAAATTTATCTTGAAAAACTAAACAATCAGAAAGTTTAATACACATTTTATCTAATTCATATATCATTCACTAACATAATAAATCATTCTTACTCGCTTCATAAGAAGCTTGTAATAAGCCTTATAGAAGGGTTGTAGTTGTCTTTCTAGGTGGACTCTATTTGACTACAAATGATTCCTGTAGCTGGCATCATAAAAGGGCTGTAGTCAGCCTCATACGAGAAATGTACTTGGCTTCAAAGGAATCTTGTAGTTGGCCTCATTTAAGACTTGCATTAGGCCTCTTAGTACGTTAGTATTTGGCCTCATTTGAGGCCTGTAGTTGGCCTCACTATCTATTCAGCCTTGGGCTTCAGCAATTTTCACCAAATCTAAGTCTTAGCTCCCCGAAGGAATTTTATTTTATCCCCTCCCACCCGCACTTCACTTTTAAGTACATCAGATTCCCTGAGATTCCGTGGACTTGCCACAAGTGGTGGGAACTCCCTCCCGACAGAAATAACTCTAAGGGAAGCTCTCTAGATGACCCGATGTTCTGCTATGAGAGAGGAACAAATCTCGACCAGCTGTTGAAGAGGGGAATAGATCGATGGGGTGATCGATACTTATAGAGAGGTTACTTAACTAGACTCGTAAGTAGGATCACGAAGAAGGTGGGAAGAAAGGCGATGAAAGGGGGCAAAGTTTGAATAGGATTGTAAAGCAGGAGAAGAAAGGGCGAAGAATACCTTCCTTCAACTTTTTTAAAAGTTCTCATACATATGCTCTGGTAAAAAACGGCAGACAAGAAAACTTTATAAAACAATATGAGAGAAGATAGTTGTATTATTTAATTTGGTGTATTATTTCACGGACCCCGCATCTTGCTACCCGTACGGAATATCATAACTTAAAGGCATTGGTGAGTTAATCATGAGGAAGCTAGAATTGGTAGGAAAACTACCCGCATTTGCTTCGAGGTAGGATAAGTAATTAAAAAAACTGTGGGGATTCAAACCTTTATCCGTAATCAGTAAATCAAACTAGTTGATTTGGCGTTAAATCCATGCGCCCATTGGTGGGGATGGGAACTTTTAGACTCTTCTAATGTGAACTAGTTTGTCTGCAAGCTAATGCTAAAGGTTACGATTTAATTTATTCAAATAAGTTATAAAAATCAAAGGAATATTACATAAACGTTCGTAATATTTGAATTCTTTTATATTTATGTATGTAAGAAAAAGCTACGGCTTTCTTGTTAGTGAAAATATAGAATAGTAGCTTTGCAATACAAAATCAAGTTAACGCCGTTTGTTAATTTAAAATAATACGCTATTTAGCCAGTTTTTTTTCCAAACAAACAAATAGGTATAGTAAATTATACCATTTTAAATAAATATATATATTTGAGAAAATACATAATTTCAAGTACTTATATTATAATATCTATAGCTAAGAAATAATGTATTGTATCTGTGATATGTACAATATTTTTTAAATCTTAAGAAATATTTTAAATACAAAATTTCTCACGTTAAAGAATATTCATCACATAATTTAAGGTAAATACTCTTATTATATTCAATGCCTTAAATAAAAGTATATAATTATTTTCTTAAATTTAATATAAAGGTAGACCCTCAGTTAAAATACTAATTAGAATATTTTCTCTTTTTAATTTTTATTAATTGCCTAATTACTCATGGATAAAAGGTTCTTTAATTTATAAGAGAGTTCTTCTCGTCCCTGACATAGCCAAACAAATTCTTTCAAGTAACAAGACCTATACACAAGATGAAAGAGTCCTTCATAAGAAAATATAGTACTTAGATTTTTAAACTCCCCTCATTTCCAATTATAAATTTAATATATGAATAACCCTCTTCGGTGGTCACAAGGTCTGAGGCACTACTCTTGCAGAATACTAGACTACCAATGACATGAAGATTGAGGATTGAATCTCGGTTGGTGTACTGAGGGTGGTTTTTCCAAAATGGTTTTACACTCTCCCTATACGTAATTGCGGGTACACTTCATATAAATAAAATATTTATTTGGTAAGGCTGCAAGAGTATCTTACACTAACTTCCATATTTATATTATTATATTTGAGGCTATAGGTGAAATAGCCCTTACTTATATATCCACAAGTTTGAAATAAACAGCACCAAAATACGATAAAAAATTTATTAATATACCGAATTTGAAGACAATCAGAAGTACCAAAAGAAGTATTATGAATCTGGGCTTTTTTTTTATTTTGGTAAGGGGTATAGGGGACATGTGATTTACTCAAGATTGATTATTGCCTTACCTTGTATAAACGAGTTAATTAAATAAAAAGGGTTTGAATTGTTTTATAATAAAACTATTATATTTTTAGCTTCTATATTTCTGGTTTCATATTTACTTTCCATTAACTTATCACAATAGATGCTATACTTTGTATAATAACATAGCTATGTCACTTCTGGATACGTCAATAATTCCACTTAACATCAATTATCTGAGTGACAATAATTTAACTTAACCCTTCACCTATTAGTAATAATAATAATATTCAGCACCACGTCTTACTACCCGTACCGGTTATACGCTTTAAGTACTAATTACTCTAATGTAATAGTAATTGGGAAGGTTGAATTAGAGGAAGTGAACCCGCATTTGCGTGGAGGGAGAGTATAAAACCATTTAGGAAAAACCACCCAAGTTCACCCGACCGAGATTCGAACCTCGATCTCCCCGTCCTCAGCAGTAGAGCTCAACACGACAAGCGCGTTAGCCAACTACGCCACCGAGGTGGGTTCCACCTATTAGTGATGAAAATAATTTCGTCTTGTTAGAATTATCTCTGGGATAAAGAAGTGAACTATCATTTCACCTACTAGGGACGTGGAATCAAGATCCCCATATGGATTTTTTTTCATACATGCGTTCTTATGATTTCAATGGGGCTAGAATGTATTTGAACAGATCGTACGGGACAAAGACAATCCCAGGCAATAAAAAGAGGCGATTAGGATAATAGATTGTAGACTAGAAGGTAAAGGGGATGCAATTCAGAGGGTGGAAGTGAAGGGTGGTACAGTATAGAGGAGAAAACAAATAGAAAGTCAAGATAAATAACGGTGATTAGAATAAAAAGAATAATCCTCAAGAGATCTATAAATCATGTGAGAAAACAAATCCAAAAGGGTTTATTCATTTTGGCCTCTTAACTACCGCAGGATAAAATATGTTCGCATTTTTTACTCTAACTTTATTTCAAGACAGTTGAAAAATAAAAATAGTTGGGGATTTGTTCAGCCGATATATTTAATGTGTGTATATATGTGTGTGAGAGAGAAAGTGTGTGTGTTTGAGATATATATGGAGAAAGAACAGCGCTTTACTGCCCTTCTAGGCTTTCCACATATTTACATTAATGGGACTAGGGATGAGAATGGTAGAACTTAAAAGAACGTTCGTTACCCGTTACCCACATTTGCATGTAGGAAGAAAAGGAAAATATTTAGGGAAAATGATCCCGCTGGTATATGAACCCTAGCCTCCTCCTCACTGGTATACATTTAATAATTAGTGATATACAACCACTATAATACACCTGGGTATTTTTCATCTTACACCAATGGTCAAGACTGAAACTCGAACACAATGCTTATTTAATATTAACCGCATCAATTGTTACACGCTCTAAGGCATCACTATCCCAAAATACTGGATTGCTGTTAACAGGGAGATTAGTGTTCAAATCCCGTATTGGTGTAGTGAGAGTATACTTCCTCCTCATTTACATTTTCCTTTTCCCTACACCATTAATGCAGTTCATTACGAATCTTCCAAATTGGTAGTAAGATGCTGTGAAAATAAATATATATCAATGCCATGGAGTGCAGTGTTGCCAAAGTAAGCAGAGCGTGTTGAAACTATACATAATATACGTTCTCTCTCCCTTGATCCCATTTGACCAATCATACATAGGTTTTGTACTACTTTCCTCACATAAAAATGCAGTGGATACTTGACCAATTAGTGTTTAGTAAGCGGAAGAACATACCGTCGACACTTGGGGTAAGGAACTCAACTTAGGACCCAATGTTCGTGGGTTAAAAATTAGCATAGGCCAGCGGATTTTTCTTGAACGATAAAAATCCGTGTGTCAATTTTCTTTGGAAGGAAAGTAAATCCGTTGGTCACGTGTCGAGTGTAGCAAGAAAAAAGAAGTCTAGAAGGTCTAGAAGGTAGAAAGTATATTTTTAGCACCACGTCTCAGGTTATACCCCTATGTACTAATTAAGCCTACTCTAATAGTTTTAGGGTTGAGGAAGGCTATATTATAGAGAGAGTGTACCCGCATTTCCAAGGAACTAGAGTGGAAAACAATTTTGAGAAAAATCACCTTCAGTACTCCCAACCTAGATTCGAGTCTTTATCTCCCTGTAATCGGCACTCTAATCTACTGTGAGAGTAGCGTCTTAGACCACGCGGCCACCGAAGCGAGTTGTGTGAAAGTAACTTCCCCTCATAATTGGTAGGCCCTGTACCACTCGCTTGTATACATTCATTGTGGAGGGCAACGGCAGCCGCCTCACTTCCTTAACTTCCCTAGTACATGGGATTGCTACCAGATGGTTCAGGCATCACTAACCAACCAAAGGGCTGAGTGCATGCCCAGCACCGGATGGATAAAGATAATATAAAATCAACCTTTGGGTTGATGACTTAAGAAGAACATATCATAGATACAGTTAAAACTAATTCTGCTTGCTCTAGAACATTTAGTGATACGCCACAGTTATATAGTTATGATAATTGTGATTTATGTTTTAGTTTTAAGGTATGTTTAAAACTAGTTTTGAATACATTTAAATTTGTGAATGAAGCTCAGCCTCTAAAGTGTGGCCTTATTGTCTTTACTGCTTCGCAAAATACACCCCAAGTAAGAAGTCCAAGTTATACAGTTTAAAATAGAGAACTAATTTTAAAATACAACTTCTTTTCTTCAAAAGAAACATTAAATAGTAAAAAAGTAAATACAATTACGCGAATTCTAGCTATGAAGCATATTTTTGTGAACAGGAATGAAGAAAGATAAAAGAGAATACCAACCAAATAATAGAAGAGATTGTCTGAAAGGTAACTTATTCAGCTTCTTTCCCTCCCTTCTCCCTCTTAATCCCCCCTCTCTGCCCCAGTAGCCGAGGCGTGTTCCCTTGGGGAGTCACATGGATGCACGTACGATGTATAGTACTCCTTCGGGGAAAAGGAAAGCAGATAAAAATAACCTTGGAAATTTGATCTCTATTGATTGAAGAAGCAACTGAAGGATTGTTAGAAATGATTTAGTCGAGACGTACTTACGGTGAAAAGGGGAGGTTTGGGGGTGTGTGTATGGAGAAGGTAAGCAACCTTCTTGTTCTCTTTTTGTGTGTGTATAATGTTTATCTTTTTTTTCCAACGTGAGAATCAATTAACCTACAATAATGGCAACTTCCACAATATTGGTGTTAAAGATCAATATATATTTTATTAATATATTTTTTTACTTGATTAATATAGATAATATAATAGAGAATTTTGTTAATGGGAGAAGATGATAAAGAGATTTTAACCCAGAAAATGGATACATGTGTTTAATAAAGTGTTTTATATTTTTTTGTTAAAGTTCATCTTTCTAACAAGATAATGAACATTTCTTTATCTAAAGATGTAAACTTGTTTTATACTACATCCACAAAAGTGATCACGTGTTCAGAGGCATTACGTTCGCAAAGAACTGAATCGCCGTCAGTGACGTGTCGTGAAGTGTTTACTGGTAGGTCAAATTAGGTGAAAGTGTACTGTTAATAATTGTTCTTATCATTTAGTAGAACACTCAATGGCTAGATGGAAAACAAAAAGTATTTATATATGAGGTATATATTGTGAAGAATTTTTAATATTGGTTAATCGGAGTTCAAATGCATGATAGCAAATCATAGGCACATTTATAACAAGCTCTGCTTACCCTGTAAAAATTCCACGACACGCCACTGACTGCCTTTGACAAAGAGACTGAGGCTCGAGGTTAATATTACACATGCTATTTGTCACTGTGTATTTCCCCCGTCTCTTAAACATGTTAAAGCGAGTCAACTTTCTTTAAGCTATCTTTTCAATTTCTACCTCCTAGGTAACCCCAAAGTACTGATGAAACAAATATCGGCTACGCTAGGACTTGACTATTTCATTTGATGAAAAAAACTGTAAATTTAGCGATAAGTAAAATTAATTATCTGTAATGCTTAATTAAACAACATTTGTATAACATACTAACATTTCCCCAGGTCTTCACTCGCATTAAACAATACATCAACACATTCGACAACTTCAAATGCTAGAAAAAAAATTAAACTCCAAGAAAAGTGTTTTATGTGCCTACGATTATTCAATAATAAACATGGACTCGCCCATATCCCCTCCCCATTCAGACCCCAGCTAATATCACGTTCCATCTTACGTACCAGCAATATCAGCCACGACAATTGTTCACTGCTTACGCCTGGTTTTTTCAACAATACTTTGGTCGCTGATGAGCTAGCGTAATGGTATATAGCTTACCATGGCTCTCTTGAAAATAAAGATTACAAAGAGGAATTAACAGTTTGATTCTATGAATATTTTTTGAGTTTTCTGTCCACAAACATACATAAAATCGAATGTAGTAACAGATTTTTAGAGTTTTATTATATGTATAGATTGTGTATAGATAATTTGATATTTATGGCCTTTTTCTGGTAACCTTCTACCAAATGCCTGTTAGTAGTTAATTAACTAAACTAAACAAAGGCTGGCTATTAATTCTGATACACAATAACAATTTTCGCACTTCAGGCTATTATATTACACAGTTGTATTATTTATATAAACAAATTACAATAATTAATATATAAACACACCTTCAAAGCAAACAAACAAAAAAATGATAGTATTGAAAGCCGTACCGCTGGGACTAGAGTGAGAAAGTGAAACGAAAATAGAAAAAGGTCCCTTTGATAAACGCACCAACTTTCCAAACTGTTTGATAGGGTGTGTTTTATTCACAAAATAGCTCACAGCCGGCAATAACATCAAATATTCAATAATCAATCGTTGGTCATGCTTCCAGCTGGTCCTAGACCAGCGTATCGTTGGGCTTAGAGGTATTCGCCTTGTCAACAAAATTGTGGTCCCTAAGTCAATGTGTGTGAGTTTTGGGGGTGATGGCTGTTGACAGAGTAAGCTGATACAATGTATGCCTTGTACAGTCAAGTGGAAAACAAAATAGGATTGTAGAGTGGTATGTTTCTCATATATATATACATAAATTTGATGTTTTTAAAACACTATATATATATATATAAATTTGATGTTTGGAAAACACTATATATATATATAATTATATATAATGTTTTCCAAATATCAAATTTTTCATTTATATGGTTGATGTTAGCGTCTTATGCAACTTAGAATTGAAAAATAAAAAAGTAAAAAGTGGGTTTTACAATTATGTCCACCACTCTGCACATTCCTGAGGTTTAAGACAAAACGGTTCAATGGATTTCATTCAAATTTGATATTTAGATTTTCATATGTTGATGCTTTGAGGTTAAATAGACTAATAATTTTATTTTAGCTCTAAGATTAATGATGGCGTATTGGCAAATTAATTTTTTAAATCTGAAAGAATTTTGAAACTGGCTCTAATTATTTTCTTCATAATGTATATATGAGTGAGAAGTGGGTTACATAACTGTATACTTGTTTTTTCGAGAGAGAATTCAATTCCTAAAAGTTCATTGAATGCCTATCCTTGAAAATTTAAGACTTTTATAAATAGGTATAGCAATTTTATTTAAAATGAATAAATATAGAGTATTATATTTATATTATAAATATAGCTGTATAAATGATTTTCTGGAAAAATAAATTTGAAAGTAGTTTTACTGATAGCTGATTTTTAAAAACTTTGTTTCAAATTATAATAGGGAAAGATGCATGTGTCGTACTAAGTATTTTTCTTTTCAACAGCGTCTTCAATACCAATTCGGGAACTCAATACCTAAATACAATAATTGGATAGAGATGTGAAAGGATAGCTAATTTTTAGAAAATGTACCCACATTCGCGGGAAGAGAAAGTGGGAAGCCGTTTAGGATAAAATATATTAGCAAATAGGATTTAAATCCCTCCCCGTCACCACTGACAAACCAGACAAGGCAAAATTTAGATTTAGTTTATGTATCTACCAATGCTGATACATTTATAATCAGAGAGTACTTGACCAAATGTAATATGTATCGTATTAAAAACTGCCTCATACAAGCATGTACGAAATAGATGGGGTAATGACACCAATTCTTTCAGGTACAATGTCCAAATGTATAAGTAGAGGTATTTGGTTTTTTGTTCCATAGGAGTTGGGAAAAGGCTATGAATTTTTTTTATTTGGGGTTTTAATATTCACTTTACAAACAAAATATTATGATACATTACTAAACTAGCTTAATATAAGCGAGTACGACTAGTACTACTTACCTAGCCCCTCTACTAGATATTTACTATTTGGATAATATGAATTACAATATAGCTTAATCTAGAACAGCATTTCTAATACTATACACCTAGCCCAAAAATGTATAATTGTATTAAATTGGATAACAGAACTTGCCAACTAACTTAATTTAGAAGATATCTTTTGTTTGTCCTGAAAGGTAGCAACATTACTTTGATGGAATACACTATGACTATTTTATAAGCTATACCATATTGAAATAATGCTAGGTGAGCTTGCTACCTTAAAGAGTAGACAAAGGATACGTCTAAGACTACACCACTAACCCTGGATACTTACTATATAAAATGACTTGCACGCTAGCCTAGGATGGTCGTATACATACTACACACCAAGCACTCACTATCACTTTCATATTTACTAAATATATGACAGGACTTACAAATTATTCAGCATAGGACAAAACGTCAAATAATATACCCCCAGACCTAGCTATTTACTAATTAGATAGCAAAACTTATAAACCAACCTAACCTAGGACATTGCGTCTATCATAACGGCCAGCCCTGGTGCCTAGACGAGACCAAAGCTACTAGCAGTACAGAGTTATTTAAAAATAATGACGCAATAGTGAAATGGTCTTATTTTTAAACGAACTGATATACATCAACCGTCATGACACGAAATGACAGACGAACTCTACAAGTTTCAAAAGTACTAAAGGTGTTCGATGTGAGCGTCGTTGGTTACACGGCAGACATACAGTTCGGCCCGGACGCGCCTCGGGTATAAATTCCACCGTGGCAGAGATGCGTTGCTTAAGGTCATTCAGTTGCTTTGGCAACGGGGGCACGTATACGATGTCCTTGATGTATCCCCGCGAAAAGAAGTCGCAGCGTGTCTGGTGAGAGTGGAGGCCAGAACCACATTGGCAAATTCTCTTGTCTGGCACGGCCGATCCAACGTCCCGGTTGGATGTTATTCAGGTATCAGCAAACATCCTGGTGGAAATGTGGAGGAGCACCATTCTGTTGAAAGATTGCGTAGGGAATATCTTCCTCCAACTGAGGTACAGGCCATTCTGTTTCCATGTCCTGGTAGACATGGCAAGTAACTGTAGACACAGCAAAAAAAGAAGGGACCGTACACATTGCACTTTCTTATTTCACAAAACACCTTTGTTTTGGTGAGTTTCTCAAATGCTCCACAATAGCATATGGATTTTTTGTGCCCCAGATCCTGATGCTATGGCAATTGACATTCCAACTGAGGTGGAAGGTGGCCTCGTGGCTGAACACTAAGCTATCAGCGAACCTATCCTCTGCTAACAGGTCCTCCATTTCAATGCAAAAGTTACGGCATTTCGATCGGTCCTCTGGTTTTAGTGCGTGCACGAGCTGAAGTTTGTACCTCTTACAGGACAGACGATTCCGTAATATACGCGATACCATAGCTTGGGGTACCTAAAGTACCAGACTAGACCTTGTTGTCGATTTTCTTGGACTCCTTGCGTACACGGCTTTGATCCCGTCCGCTGTCTTGTCCGAAGTCCGTGGGCGACCCGTACGTTTTCTGACGCATAAATAACGAGTGGAATCGAACTGTGTGATCCAACGTTCAATGAAGTTTCTATGCGGTGCACGCTTGTCGAATTTCGTCTGAAAATATTGATTCACTGTAACAACAGCCCCATGTTCCTGCAAATTCCATAAAGTAAAATGCCTTTTCCTGCTTGGAAATCGCCAACTTGTAAAATAAGTGCCACTATCATCAATAGTGGTGGCAGTTACCATGCCCAGGCAAGACCTTGATGCTGTTCTCCTTCCTTTCAATCCGTCACTGCTCGGTTACCGTTAACAACACTCTCACTACAGTCCTTCGGTTTGCACCATTACTTTTGAATAAGCCTTTAGATAGGCAAGTCAATATTGAGGAAGAAATTACCTAGAATAGGAGACTTTTGTGATAAATCATTCTAGTAATTCAATAACGGATACAAAACAGCCCACTAGAAACAGTTGTTTAGTCATGTAGTACTAAAACACCGACCAATTGCTATACAAAATGAGCCGTTAGGTCGCAATCCAACTCTATGACAAATAATTTCCAAATTGAGTTTCACGCAAATCATTTTCATGCCAAAGCCAGACATAAGGCACACTAGAGCTCATTGGCTATTCGAGTAGCATAAATAAGCCAGAAGCTGGTTTTCTAACGAGCGGAGCACAAACCAGACAGGGACGAACGAGATTGCATTCAAAATCAACTGTCCGCCTGAATTATAAATAATAGATAAAACCAGAGAGCCTATTAAAATGAGCATCTATAAAAGAATTACACTATAATCAAATACAGAATTAATGTAAATATAGAAAACACACATTACATTTGTATTTTAAGCGCAACACCATAAAACCAACACCTTTCCGGAAGTAATATTAATATACCCATGAATTATAAATACAAATAATGAGTTTGTATTCTTTTTCATCTCCACGTCTTACTAATTGTTTAGACGCAAATGTTATAATTACGTTAATCTAGAGCAATAAACCCAATACTACGAACCTATCCGAACACCTGGGTATTAGTTCATTAATTGGAAAGTAAGATAAGCCCGTATATAAATACTAATACATATTTACATTAGTACAACAAGGAATTAAACCAAACATCCCTAAGCTCATCGTTGACCACTGAAATAATCTTGAAACTGGGGTAAGCCAACGTAGGCTGAGTTAATTTACCAAAAAGAAAAAAGAAATGAAACAGAATAAGACGCTTTTTTCTAATATGACTTTAGAGAAATTATTAAGAAAATGCTGTCTTTTCTCGTCATAGTATGTCTTTTCAATCTACTTAGTCGGATATTTTATAAAAAAAAATCCTTCTAATTGGTTGTGAAACTTCTGTCAAAAGATAAATCCAAAGCGCCACTTATCTCACACAGTGAACTTCTCTGATGCTAAGCAATTGAGACATGTTGAAAGTCTTCTTAAATTAATAAAACATTACTTTGTATTTTATACTTAGGCATGAGTGATTGATACATTTTTAATGAGTTTTATTAATATAAATCCCACACAATGTTTTAAAATTTTTTTTTAAAGGTTTGAAAGTCCAATCAAATTTAATGAAAAGTCTATATTAGGCCATAAAGAATTCCATGTTTATACTTTAACGTGCAGTTCTATTCATTGCTCATGAACAGAGCACTTAATTTGATCGCATGGCCTATCCTGCTTAATGGAATATCACAAGCAATACTCATACATACATACATTCTGTTACAAATCCCCTGCTTGTATACATTCTTTTTATAGGTCATATTTTGGTCATTTTTGGACAATTATTTGTTTAGGTCATATTGTCTTGGTTTGCTTGATTATTAAGTCATTTTTAGGCATTTATAGACCCTATTTAATAAGTATATTTTTAAATAGCATAGAGTTTTTTTTATATCCATGAATTATTAAACATGAGATTTTTCATCACACAGTTTTCGGATCATAATATAGTATAGGCTTCAAATTAACTTGGTTATTGTTGAAAATCCACATTCTTAGTGATATAGTGCAGTTAAGCTGGAAAGGTTGGGCTGGTAAGTGGTAACAAACTATTGGTTCCGAAGCAGATATTTATAATTTAACAGCCTGCAAGAGTTTAGTTACTAAAAGTATTTTTTTACATATCTAATTTTCAGTTTCCATTTGTAAAGTGCACGTTTGATAAATTTGCCCATGTATATTCATTAAGAGTTTTCACTCATAGCTTTGGGGCCTTATTTTTAAAATTTAGAGTCATTTTTAAGAATACATAGTGTAATTTTTTAGTTAGTTTTGAAATTTTTAGGTTATCCAAATTCATTTCCTTGTCTAAGACTCATGATTGTTGCTGTCTTGGGTTGATATGGTTTGAAAAACGTATTATTATTTCACCATGAGCTTAAAAAATATAATTTAAATATATGTAATATAAAAATACTGGATGAGTCCTTCAAATCCCTTAAATCTTCAATAATATTCAAGACTCAAAATTAAACATATATTTTTAATTTTGACGTTGAATTATTTTTAGGGCTATTACGATGATTACTAATGGTTTAATACAAGATAATTATAGTACTAAATAACCAGACACCAAACAATTAATTTATTTAAGTGAATGTGAACCCACATCAGCATCACCTTTTTAAATACTATTTCAACTATCTAATACTTTCTAACACTAATGCATCACGAACTCAAAAGTTCATTGCCACACTTTCAGAAGTAAGCCACATATCGCTATCTGAAGTAGTTCCAACCAATCCACCTTACTACATCCTATCTCTTTCAGATAGTTTCTAATGTAATCCTCTATTTTGCATATAGGTCTTCCCTAATGTTTTTTCCCACTGGGTCTAGCAGTCAGTACCTTGAAAAAGGTTATAGATTCTCCCACACGCGTTGTATGTCCTCCCCACGGTAATCTTCAAGACGTGATTAATTAAACCAATTCATCTTACGAGTACATGGTATGTAACTCATCATTATGTAACCTCTTCCACTTACCAATCGCCTCATACTCTTGGAACAAATATCTTCCTAAGAACCTTGATTTCGAAAACCCTAAATTGGTTTTCGCCCTCTAAGGGAAAAAAGACATGTGTCGAGCCCATAGAGAACAACCAATATTTTTTTTCTTTGTATATTCTGAGATTCACATTTCTTGAAAGCAGGTGAGATGTCAACAACTTACTGACCGAGTATTAGCATACATTTCCAGACTGTGTTCTTTTTCTAATTTCCAATCTAATATGATTATTGCTTGTTAACATTTTCCCTAAATATTTAAACACATCACATTAACCATCTCAAATGATATTTTGTTCGCAATAATCTCTAAATTATCGTCCTCAATCTGTGTACTCTTTGTATTCATATATTTAGTATTTTAAGCGTTCACTTCTAAACCTATTTCCTTACTAGCCTCTAGTAAAATTTCTGCATTTCTTGCAACGGCCTTCTCACTATTACCTAACAAAGCTAATTCATCTTCGTACCCTAATAGCTGTATGTGCCGTTTAACGTCAACCCCTTGCATTATTCTAGTAGAATCCTCAAGAACTACATTAAAAAGTAACAGATAAATTTAATCTTCTTGTTTTAACTCATTATGTGCCGTTATGTATTACTCATCGAAAGTATCAGATAAGTGACTGACATAATTGAAACATTTAAAGCAATACAAAAGTGAATGTAAAAAAAATCATAATATTGGTGGAAGAAATCAAAATGAAGCTAACATCTTACTAACAGCTTGTTATGTGTTCTAAGATTATATTTCAGTTTTAAGGACCGAGGTTTGCAGGACAAATTAAGATTAGAATTCAATACAAAAGTGGAATTACACATTTTCTATAATTATATTTATCATGGAGTTGAAACTAAAATATAGTTGTTTATGATATTATACTAATTCATAATAGCTTGCAGTGGACTCAACAATAAAAAAAACTACTAAAAAAGTGCAGTTGTAGAATGTTTGGTAAGCTTTGATCAGATGTGTGTGGTTCTTTCCTTCATCCTCGAAAAATATACATTCGTGGTTATTTGCAACAAAACATGTTGGATGGCTAATCCTCACACTTTTTTTTTTATTGAAATGTTAATAATTGTGACAGCCTTTTAAATCATGTATATACGATACACACAACATAATACATAAAAATACATTAACAGTGACACCTAACACACACCAAGTGCACACATAAACCGTACATAATAGAGTGTGACCATTTGTTTTTTTATATAATTTCATTAATTTGAGATTATGCTGTCAGATTTTGACTAAGATCGAATGTGTAATAAATTCCCTGGTTTCTCTAAGACTAAATACTAATTACAAAGCGAGTGATATAGTTTTATTGATAAAAGTATTGAATTAAAATGTTGTGTAAAACTTGTAAATACGATAGAAAGTAAGGTCTTGAAGAGATGTCAATAGTAGTTTGTTTATCCATCCTTTGGACTTTTCTTAAGTGGAGAGGGAAAATGTTTTTTATAAGAATGAAAGATTTCAAGTGTTTTTTTTTAACTGTCCTATTATTGGTTATAAGCCCTTATAGCTATTACAATTTTGAAAATAAATACATATTTATAGCATTTTGCGTGATTTTAGCGTTTAATCACCATATCTTACCAACAATATGAAATATTCTCATTATATTAAACCAATGAAACTGATATAAGGAAGGTAGAATTTAGAGGAGATGTACAGTACCTTAATTAGCGTGGATGGCATAGTGATAAACCATTTAATGAAAACTACCCTTAGCATACCTGTAAGGAATTAGAAATACAGACTCACTATCACCTAAAAACCAGACTAGACAAGCTTTAAATTCTGTCCGCATGCCCGCCTATGTGGGTTAAATTATTAATTAATTAGCGAGTAGAAACTTGACAAGCTTGAATTACGTAGTAAAATATTCTACTCATCATTTAATGCACAAAACATGTAGTTTGGCAATCAGCCATGACAAACAAGAAGCTATTTTTTTTTATCAAACATACCTATCTGATTCTTTAATAGCATTTTCATGTTTTAATGTGAGTGAGTGTGATAGCGAATAACAAAGAATTAGCCTAGTTAAATATGAAACAGGCTGTAAGATGAAAACGCTAATAGATAAATATATAGTTTGATAGACTTAGGATTAATATTTTATGCTAGATAAATACATATAAATATTGATCAGTTATATTAATATAAGGTACTAGAGCCGTAAAAATAATTTGCACATTACACTGCAAAGGTTTTTTCACGCCTTTGCTTAAAAGTGGATAAATTTACTCAGCTCTTGTAGGATTTGAAATTAAATTGTTGAGGTTGTTTTAGAAACACTCCATCAGAGAGGATACATTAAATAATATACACTGTTATAAAAACATATTAATAAAAAATTAACATCTCTGATCACCAAATAGGATAACAATAAATTTTCCATTTCTCGATTTTAAAATATTTTACCAATATCGCAGAAATCAGTGATTTTATAAAAATATTTTACCATTATCGCAGAAATCAGTGATTTTATAAAAATATATTATAGATTAAAGCTTTTATTTTTAATATTACTAAAACTTCACAATGATAAGTTGTTTTTTTATCTCAAATATATATATTAATAGTACAATGTCTTACCATCCGTTCAGGTTATACGCACCGCATCTCAAATATTTTAGGAGATATGATCAAAATAGGAAATTTTTAGTCACTAAAAGTAGGCTAACCAAAATACATTTTCATGTGCGATTGAGAGTAGCCATTTGGATTTAATGTTCAGTGCCTGCATACAAAATGTAATGAATCCTTAGTGATGATTTTAATAATATCGATTGTTTCTCTTTTCGCCCTTAATTAAAACATCCTTAATTTTACGGTTAGATAGATAGGTCCAAAAACTCTTTTGGTGAACCTTGTGACATCCCTTAGTACCTACTTTTAGCCCAATCATTAATATGGTTCCGGCTCTTGTCAGGCCGATGGAATGGCAAGAACTACTTTTTTTGTGTTCAGAGGGTCATATAACCTCTATAACCATCAAAATATCGAGCTAGATTTTTTTTTACGCTCACAAAACATTACCTGCCTGAGGGGTACAAACCAGTAAAAATGAAACTATATGTCAAAACGTTACAGCCACTGAAAACACTCCTTGTTGTATAAATACCTTTATATGAAAGTTAAATTAACTAACGTGGCTCATGCTTTATTGCCAGGGAAAGCGAGGATTGAAAGGACTGGGCCAGTAAACTGTTAGCTCCTTCTCCCTACCATTTTATCAACCACAGACAGTAATTTGACGAGCAAATTTATATATTTTTACTATTTAAAGCATGAGATTGCTACAGAACGGGAAGAAACAATTTACTAGTACAGTCCCGTCGAGACTTGCTTGCTTTGGAAACAACTCACTTTTGACAAATTGTTTCGTTTTATTCGGGTTATTGAATATATGTGGACCTTTTATACTCTACTTGGTAAATATATTAGTGTGGGGTTATGTGAACAGTATGATGCTATTTGCCACCTTACCTTGTATTTCCCTATATTTTTTCTACTTTTATGAACAATTTCTAATTTAAATTTGCTTGAAATATTCGAAGCTCGCCGGCATGTTGCCAGCTTGACTAATGACAATGTTTACATATATTAAATTAAGTAAAAGGACGGAGGGAACAACGTAAAACATTGTTTTAAATAATTTAAATAAGGAATTTTGATTTAAGGAAGAACACTTACCTTTTATTAAGCATATTAATTATTCTTTTAAGAAGTGTGATTGACTGTATTTATTTTGAAGGTCGGCCATCTTTGTTTTAACGCATGCCCAGTGCTATCAAACGAGTGAGTAGTGAACCTCGTGATTTGGAAGGAAAGAAGGAAGGAAGAAAAAACGAGCGCGATTTTTAATTTTGACAGAAGGAAATAGACATTTAATTCTTTATTAAAAACATTATTCATATTCAATTGGCTATATTTAAATACTTATATTGAACCTACATTTCATTTTTATTCTCTCCCTAGTCTATAGCCAACAATTCATTTTCGTTTTTATTTACATATAGTTTGTTTTCTCTTTGGACTTGGAATAGAACATTTTTAAATTTGAAAAAAGATTAGAAGGTTTTGAATAGTAGTGAGAGTTCTTCCTGGTTGGTGGTCCAACATGTAGCCAGAGGGATGTGGGCTCCCAATTCCAGTTATCTAATAGTGGTTCAAAGGTTGAAGATTTTAGTTAAAGTAGTAAAAAAAGGAAGCTAAGAGTGTGTGTGAGAGCTACAATATTTATGCTCAAGTAAATTGTGGAAGAATTCGAAGTGAAACACATTTATGAAGATGGTATTTCAGTATGGACTAATTATACATGGGTGAGGTCAAACCAACTCTTCAACTTTTGATTATTATAATCATTTATTTTCTCTTTCATAAATAAGTCAGAACTTATTTACTTCCAGCAGGACAAACTAATACAACAAAATAATTAACATTATATGTTATGTCTAATTATTGATTTTACTGATTGTATATATTTTTTTTTCTCTTCCTTTGGTTTCAACAATACTGTGCTATACCTTGTAAATTTAGAATTATAATTAACCGGAATTCCATAGGTAGGATTTGGATGTGGACAAAAGGGAAACCACAATAAATTCACAAAAAGTGCCAACAATTGTTTTTCTTATACATTTATTTTTTATTTGCAGCCTAAATTACATTTTTTCTTCAACAATCCATTTTTTTTGTTTTAAATCTAAATTGTTCATGTTCTTTTTTAGTTTTAAGTTCACCCAGTGGTCTCGAGGTTGAGAGTCGTTGTGCCACTGAGTTTATAGCCGAGGTAAATGTATTGTTCCTTTTGATTATTATTTTTCCCCTAGATACCAGGGGTGGCGCCCAACAAAAACACGAATTATATAGATAAAGAAGATATACATTTTTTTCTTTTTAAAACTCATATTATTTTATTATATTAAGTAAGTCTATTTTTTTATTATAACAGGGAAATTAATACCCCGACCGTTTATTAATTGTTAACGCGCTATTTTCAAATTTGTTTTAAATATCACTTTATTAACTTATTAGAATTGTCTTTGGATTATCTTTAGGGATAGTAAATAGCTCTGTAATTCGAAAAAGGTTATTTAATTTAAAGAAATTACCAATAGTCGAGTTTACTAATAAAAGTATTTGGTCACGGTAATATATGTTTATTTTAAAGACTGGGATAAATTTATTTTAAAGTAATATTATAAATAGTATTGTATTTTACTAATGTATTTAGTCAGTTTTTAAAAAACAACTTAAAACTAATTTGTAATCAAATTAAATTTGGATATGGAGTTCATTTGAAAAAAGTGCGCATTTAAAAGTGAGTACTACACCAGCAATATTTAACCCTGAAACGGTAGAGTGGGGCACTCTATATCCCAGATAATGTTATTTCCATATAAATTTAAGCTAGTACATATGACCAGCGCTACCTTCTGTGACTTTTACTTGACCTTCACTCACTGTCTTCTAGTTGGTGTGTTTACTTGTTAGCAGTGACAGCTACTTATACGCGAAACAGTGACTTTGGGACATACAGTATCCCAGTTTACAGTTATTGTAGGGTGACCTGGCGGTCTAGGGGTTAAGGTGTCAGACTTCTGTGCTGGCGGCCGGGGTTCAATCCTCGGTTCCGGCAAATATTTATCTGATTACCAAACCCTTCCTTCACCTCTGACAAGACATCTGGTGAATGCGAGGAATGCCAGGCCTCCACCGTGGTTCGGATTCCACGTTAAACTGTAGGTCCCTCATTTCATCTCACAATCACCCTATCATTACATATTAGCGTAAGTGCGTACAACCCGAACGGGTAGTAAGACGCGGTGCTAATAATAATAATAATACAGTTAATGTAACTTTTTCTTTGTTTTAAATATTATATTTCTTTTAAGTTATCTCAAAAATTAATTGTGTAGTAGTGTGTCCACTTCTAAGAGGAATCAGCCTGGCTATTGCATAATAACTGGGAGTTGAGATGCCCACTCAGACATCAACAGTCAATCTATCGTCCGGAAGGTGCTTCACTTGGTCAAGATCCAAAGACACCAAGCCAACTGTAGTATGTTCAGTGTACAAAAAATGTACGTGTAAAAGTCATAGTTTAGTGTTTGGTCATTATTGTAATAAGTAAACGAAATCATTTGGATCAAACAAAAAAAATTACTAATAGATTTTAAAAAAAGTAACATATTCATTATTTGTTTAATTCACACAGTTATTAGCATTTTCTAAATCATAAAATCTAGAGTAGGCTTTACCAAAAAGTTAATTTTATTCATTAAATGTGTTATTAATTAGTTTTTTATATATTTAAAAGTTATGTTTTTTTGGCTGGGGTACTCTATACCCCAGTATACTGTTAATGTGTCTGTAAATCAAAAGTATTGGTCCAGGGTTTGTTGCTAAATAAATTGTGTTTTGACGTAACGAGTGATATTAGTTATTGGCGTCAAATAAAAAGAGCACGAGTAACATAACGAGTAACGGAGGGGGTTGTTAAGCAAAATGGCCGTGACTTTCAGACAATTTTGAAGGAAGGAAAATATGTTATGTTTGTGTATATTTATGGAAGAAGAAACATATTTATTTTACAGTTCCCTTAGTTACGGTTTCAAACCCCTAACTTCACGTCTAATAATGACCTTGTTAATACGAATTTGAATCCCTAGATCACGTGGTCACTGAGGTACGAGACGAGGTGAACGTCGACAAATTAGCTTAGGTGGATGGCCAAACCCTGAACTACTTATGTTATTCACTAGAAGAAAGCTACCAGCCAGAGCTTAAGAAACTAGAATAGCCGAGTATAAAATCATAAATACCATAAAACAAGTGGGTTTGTAAACGTTACTGGGTGGAGCTGTTTGACACTAGGAGAATAAACAGTGGCGTGTGAAAATACAAGTACTGATACAATTTGGGTTATGAACACCCTATTAGATCCATTATACGCTCCTATACCAGTCATCTTAAATTTACGAGGAATTACATCTTAGTGATATCGAATATATGGACTTTTAGACTTTAAAGAGTTGAACAATTTATTGTTTAAACTATGTTTACGTGTCCAGGACATGTATAGGATATAAAATATGTTTGTGTTAATTCCAGTAAACACCCAATTGACTCTTGTTGAAGATTTTGTCATTATTTAACATATGATCGTCACTATCTCAGCTATCTACGAAGTCCTCTTAAACCAGAGTTACTAATGTATGATAATGTTAGTGGGTCTAGCTAACTTCGAAGTTTTGATGGATTCAATACTCCTTCTATGAAACACAGTATTAATTCATGTCTTCTTTTTCTGGATATGAAAACTCCGTTACAATAATTAATTGACTTTTTTTAGAAACAAAATGTTAAATTAAAATAAAACCTTAGACTTTCTTTGGAATATTGTACCTTGTGCTTTCAACAACCGGTATAAAGAAGGTATTAAAATATTATTCTAAGACTATGGCTGAGTTTCCAGTTCGGGGTATTCTTGTAATGAATTGGCGAAACGTTTTCTGTAGACCCCAAAGAGGACACGTTAATTGAATGCAAATAATTTTTCCGGGATGACGACTGGGACATTATAGATTTAAATCGATTTCAGAAGCGATTACGCAGGCTTAGTCCCCTACCCTTCTGA
Organism: Timema douglasi; assembly: GCA_901482245.1. Classification (NCBI taxonomy): domain Eukaryota; kingdom Metazoa; phylum Arthropoda; class Insecta; order Phasmatodea; family Timematidae; genus Timema; species Timema douglasi. The sequence continues at coordinate 82,664 of CABEEJ010002953.1, forward strand.
TTTTATGTTTTCATCAAGGTCTTACCGAGACCGTTCCGTATTCAAAAAAGTGCTATAAGGGACGTTTAAAAGTTATTTCAAAACACTTTTCTTGTCCAGTTTGCCAATGAAAGATTTTCCTTCTTATTGTCGGAGAAAATAAACTAAGAAATATTTGTAAAATTAATAACAGGGACCTAAATCAATATAAATTAAATAATAACATTTTATATAAAACAAATTTTGAAACAATAGCTTTTTAGCTAACCCATTTTTATTTATTAGAATTATTAAGTCTATATTTTAACTATATTTTTCTAGTTAGATATGGTAAATAAATGCGAGCTATAATTATGGATTGATTAATGTTTAATACGAGGCCTGCCGTTGGCATTATTTAATTGGGTAAGGATGATTAAATACAGCAACGATTTATTTGAGATGATGGAAATACATTTTCATGGGAAAATCCTCCAGTGTCCCTCACTAGGATTCGAATTCAAGTAACAACATTTTGGGCCATGGGTCAAACACTCTAACGTTGATCTAACTTTGCCTTAAAACTTATAATAAATTAATATTATATTGAACTATACTAACATTGTATGTAAGTCACTATATATAGGCTACTTTCCGAATAAATGGACAAAAGTTTATGTTAATTTATGTTAAGTTCAACATTCTCACTGCGCAAGTGAACAACTAAAATTTATAAAATTTTGTGTAAATTTTAAGTTCCGGGGCTAACAAATCAAATACGTCAATTTTTAGATTGAAGTATGAAGCACATAGGCTCATTTTCCATTCAAATATTTCCTAATATATCCAAGAAATTAATCAGTCTAGGATTGTGGCTTGTTATTATAATACTCCCATCCGAAGTGAATGAAAATAGGGGAGAGGGGAAAGGAAGAAAGGCGGAGAGGGGGGAGAAAAAAAAAATCTTCTCCTGTTTTGGTTGGAATTGGAATTCAAATCTGGTGGAAATTTCTATAATTAATCACGGTGACAGAGTTATACAATTTCTCCGCCTTTCGTCTCAGGACCGTTCTATCATTTCTGTGAAGAAAGGCTACATCCTTCCAAGTGAGAAAGGAATCTCTAGAAGCTTGGCGGAATAGGTATGGCTTAAGCCGTCTTAACTCAATATTGTTTTAGTTTTATATTCATTTCCCTTCCGTCAAAATGGTTGTCATAACATTCTTTTTCTCGTAAAAAAAACAAAAAACAATCAACCTTGCGACAGTATTTATAATATGATGTAGGCCTTATACAAAAGACTATCTCTATTTTTACAGGAAACATATAATATAATCTTTCTTGAACAATTTTTTATTTGAATAAAATATTTTTGGGAAGTGATCACAAATTAAACCCGCTTTGATGGTAGCGTGAACTAACGCATAGTTAGCAATATACTTGATTGCCTTCGGTGGTGAGATCGGGGTTTGAATCCCTGTTTAGTGTACTGAAGATTATTTTCTTATAGCTACCCCTTCCTCCTCATGCGAATGTGGCTACATTACCTATAAATTCCACCTTACTCCTTACTATATTTGTGCAAATACGCATGTATAACATGAATTGTTTACGAGACCTGGAAATAAAAAATAAATAAAACTCATTTGAAGTGTAGATATAGACCAGAAATTCTCAAACTTATCTGTTTAAAGGAACCTTCAAAAAATAATTCACAGAATCTCGGGGAACCCCTCCCAGGCTGACAAATATTGAGTTCGACAGAGGTATATTACAAAGTATGCGTGTAAACTAATAAGATTGATACATATTAAATCGCCCATAATTTTAAATAAAATATTTCCTATTAATATTCCCTAATTAGTGTCCTTCGGTACTTGATTTTGGCGTAATAATAATATTCTTACTAACTTAACTTTTAACATTATAGCAGGCACTCTTCTCTTCATATCTTTTGATATGAGTTATCTTAAAATATGTCCGCATTATCCAAAATTGATCGGCAAACCAATACAAATAAGGTTTTTGTAAATTATCGTGGAACCCTGTCTGGGAATCACTGATAAAGATGATCGATAATTTAAATTGATATATTAATAATGTAGATAGTTTATAAAGTTATATTGAAAGAATAAAACAACTGATTGTAGGACACAATGTATTCTTTTGATTATCTCGTCATATACTATCTAGGGTCCCTGGCTAGATTCCACAAATATAATAATTGAGTACTTGTGAACTAAATTGCCCTCTCATCCTGATAATACAATTCATGATTTCATGACTAGGCTTTAGAAATAATATCATATTATAATTTAAATTAGTTTGTAAGTCATAGGCTAGTAAATCCTTGAATTTTTTTTAAGTGCTCTTTAAACATATATTTTAATATTAATATATGGATAGGTTTTTTTTACTTTTATATTATAATTTATTATTATATATGATGGTATAACTTATATAAATACATCATTCTAGTTTTGTCTTTTTGGCTGGTAAAAGTAGGTTTGGGTTCGATTATTATTTGGGTGTACAGAGGGATGTTTTCCTAGATAGTATCTCACGCTCCTTTCATGAAAATACCTGAACACGATCTCTTATGTTCTTCTTTCCTTATCTCTACCCCAATAATGTAAATATGTGGTTAACCTGGACGAGTAGTAAAACACAAACTACTAAGATGTTACATCTATTTATATACAATTTTCAGCAAGCAACTATAATACAAGTATTCAGAAAACCAATAGCGTAATAAAATTCAAATATGCATACATTTCAGTCACCATAATTTCAATTTATATGGTTCGTTCAGTTATTCATTTATAATAAAACTTTCCATTTACTTCACTAAAACATTTTCTTATCATGTAAAAACCTTCAAAACACCTAATTTATTTTTTAAAGATTTATAAAAAAAAGATGGAAAAAAGGGCAAGGTTTTGTTTTCATAAAATGTATTTTATTAGAAAATAAAAAGTAAGCCAAAATTATATCCACAGTAAAATTACAAAACTGTATACATTCAACTAATTAATTGCTTTGGTTGTATAGATTTTATCGTTGTTGTTTTTATGTGCGACCGAGCCCTTAAAATGGTCCAAACTTTTCCCCCTCAACGTTTCCCTGAGATTAATAGAAGCTGCCACAAGAACATGATTGACACGCCCAATAACCACAGACAGCTGGGCTATTAAACATCCCAAAGTATACTTATTTTATTTCAGGGGCTGCTGGTGCAAATGTAGAGGGAGATTTTTTTTCATCGTGTCTTATTTAGCTATCCGCATTCAACTACGCTAGTAGAATAATAGTATTGAAGAAGGATTTTCTTTAGAACAACTGTATTTGAATTTGCTTGGAGGAAGAGATGGAAAACAGTTATAAATGACCAGAAAATGTAAAACATTCTGGGATTCAAACCCCAGCTCCTCCTCCCCTTAACCAGCAAACTAGACTAAACGAGAATAAACTTAACGCATTGCCCACGTACCCACCAGTGCGGGCAAGTTTGTTGTTAAATGAAAACTCACAGATTTCAGACCCGCGTTTGTCTAACCATCCGCTAATAATTACATCAACCAAAGCAGTGACCGAGAAGCTTAAGTACGTACTACGCACTGGTACCGTTGATGCAACGGTCAAAATTTGAGTACCAGTTGGATTCATCAAACTTTATTTCCAATGTGTAATTTTAATGATTTTGTTCACATCCTCTATCATCAATGACATGGGTTCTATTTTTTATCATATACTCTCAAAATTTCTTCCATTAGATTAAGACTTTAGTAAACATAACAAAAAACGTAGACTAAAAACTTCATTTTTTAGAAGCACTGCCGACTTCGTTTTTTTTAAAAGTTAGATCAACCTAAGTGCGAATTGTTGACTTTGGATAAGTTTCCTCTTTTCTGAAAAAATACAAATAAATGCCCTCTTTTTTTTATGAGATTTCCTAAGATTCTCAAAATCTTCTCTTGTTCTTTTCACCTAGTGTTTCCGGAAGATGCGTCACCTTCTCTTAACCTCATTTAAACCGTCAATGGCTGTAAGAAGCGCACCAACTTCTTAAAGTCCTTTTTTTTCATTATTTACTCTTGACAGGGTGAGGGGGATGAAGTGAGAGAGGAGAGATAAGTGAGGAGGGCAGAAAAGTTTTTTTTAAGTCGAAAAGGAAGGCTGTGAAAACATTGGTTGGGTTTTCACCATGATAGACAGTGTGGACACAGATGTTTCCAACTGGTTTAATACGGTTGTAGGGGTGGAGGGAGAAAGTTAGTGAAAGGGGGGGGGGATTACGGGGAACTTCATAGGTAGAAATGAGTTTTTTCTTTAGTGTTCTATAAAATAAAATTCTGCTTGTTTTTTTAAAACTAATTATTCTGAACTGCAGTTCAGAGAGTACAACAAACTTCAATTTATGAAAATGTTACTAAAATCTGACCCAAGATGAATTCGTTCTAATGAAATTCATAAAACTGGTAAAGGACGATGACTCTTAAAACTGCCTATACATAATATCATATATAATAATATATTCAAAAATTTGTACCCGTAGGGTTTAAATTAATATATTTGCTGGGTGCCATTCCTAGGTATTTCACTTAATACAAAAATAATAATAAATGCCTTTACTTCGGCTAACTCTGGCTGTGGCACGATAACCTTTAAGACTCGAGACCACTAGGTGTGGTCGGGAACGCTTTCTGGATGATGCTTTATTAATTTTTTTAATAATGACGCTACCTACAACAATGGTACAATCGAAATCCTTACTAGAGTTGGAGAAAATACAATGAGTACAATATTGAACCAACTAAATAAAATGAATTCTTGAATGAATTGAACTGGGTGAAACGATAAAAAACAAAACAAAAAAATGTTATTACAAATGTATGTGGATTATTATTATTATTATTACTATCATCATTAATATGCCAATGTTTCCCCATCCCAGCCCTACCTATAGACGTACGGGTAAATACAGTAGCCCCATGACTTCTTTTGTGCTGACTGACAGCTCACAGCTGACAGCTAAAAGCTTTGAAAAGTTACCAGACCAAATTATGTATCCCTACGCCAAACCATATGATCTGCAAAAACATGTGTTTAGCAGCTGTCACTTCTGACGGTCAAAATTTAGGTATTATGCCTAAATGTTGACTGTCAGAAGTCAGCTGAAAGTTGTCAGTCAGCACCAAAGAAGCCATGGGGCTACTGTACATTACTAAGAATTAAACTGAGAAAAAAATAACTATACAAAAAGTATGTATGTGTCTACAGGTTAAATATACTAGAGGAAAGTTAAATTCAAAGTTACAATTTATCATTTTTATGACCTATGAGTCAAAATATAAATATTTTTTGACCAGTATGGAATAATTAACAGTGTATATTAGGTGAGCTAAGCTCTTTAAGTAAAATATGGATTACCTGGAGAATATTAAAATATATACTCAATTTAATAGATGTTCCAGTTAAACAGTTCAAAAAGTTTTAATAGTTTCTTATGTTGGATTATGAAGATTCATTTATATTAATTTATAAATTTGTAAAATCACTCCAGGAAAAATATAAGTGCATGATGATTCCTTCTAAGATTTGGTTGAAGTCGAAATATTGATTTTCACTCAATACAAAACACGCAGGTTGAGTACTAGGCTTCTGGTTCCCTTTAGATATATTATAAATTCACTTTACCATAAAAGGTAACATCATTATTAATATTTTTGGCAGGGATGAACATATATGCCATACTGAAGGTTTCTAGACTAAAGAAGAAGACCCTAATTTTATTCTAACAATGTTTCAAGTATCTTCTTCTAGAACAAATTTTTAAAAACTTTCTTTTCTCAAAGTCTAAGGATAGTATTATTATTTAATAATAAATGTAAAATGCTTGGCCATGAACTAAGGATAAATATAACATAAGATTTAAATAAATATGAAAGTTTAAAATATTTAGAAATTAATATGAAAAATGTTACAGCAAGAGTCAAAATCTTCACTTCCGTCGGTAAGAATCGAAACTCGCAATAGTTTAGAAGTAAATAAATCTTTTCTTCCCGAGAGTCTCTGCACAGGCTTCCTCTCTCTGTGTGGGATCAGCTCTGTCCAAATGGGTATCCTCTGTATGGAATAACTCTGTCCGAATAAATATATAGCTTCTTTTACTTTCATTCCGAATGAGACTCGCTCTTCAATCGTCATCAGTTGTTTATTATTTGAGTAGCTATGGCCAATCGCGAAAATGATTAAGAACTCAAGATAAGATTTCAAAGGATAAATATGTTTAATAAAGAGGTAAGTGCTTTCCCATATTTTAAAATTAATTATTATTATTATTATTATTGTTATTTTTAAACAGTTCTGAACTATCTTCCCATCGTATATTGTGAATGAACATAAAGTGTATTCAACCTGCATGACATCATAACGTCTTATGTCATAGACAAACTTCAAAGCATATTTTAACTCACCAACAATAGTAAATACTACTAAACTACTTTTAAAATCACAAAAGCAAATGAAAAGTATGACAGGATGGCAAATAGCACCAGTCGTTGAAGTGCGTTTCTTTCAGTCGATGTCCAAACAGACGTCAAAGAGATTGGTTTGAATCTTAATGAAATCAAAGCTTTATTCCTTATGTTACCAATATCAGAAAACATGTTCAACTATTATTGAATATATCATAAAGTATGTGAGATTGTGTCAAACCATTTAATTTTATCTATCCAACAAAAAATTGAAGAACTTAAAACCAACTGATCCTTATCCATCACACCCATCACATATGAAAGGTGAAATATGTTTTGACTTTATTAATAAGGTCAAACTCTCAGTAAAGAAAATCCAGAATAAAAAAATTACACCCTCAAATAATTTTATGTTCGTTATTTATGTTTTTTCACTCTCTGTCAGCTGATGCTATAAAAGATTTCAAATTCCGTGTCTTCAGCAAGACAAGTCTTGAAGGAAGAGCAAAGAATTCTCATTAAGAGACTAGAGGGGGGGGGGGGNGGGGGGGGGAGGTGTAGTGAGAAGTTGAAAAGACTTTGCTACAGATTATTTCTTTCAATCCTCCCCCCCCTCCTCTTCCCCTCTATACTCCTTGCAATCCCTTGTGCGGGCAAGTTTCTACAACGAAACAGCTTCTCCTTTCTCAGGACATGACAAAGGAAGGGTGAGGGCGGATGAGATATCCAAAGAACGAAACGAAACTCTTCGCAAGTAAGTTCAGACACGGAAAGGAAGATCACTTAAGCGTGCTTTAACGTGAACGAATTACAGGAATGAGGGTAATTAAGTTCATTAAAGAGGGGCTACACCACCCATTTCTTTTGTCACCATGACGCCTCTCACCCTCATTCTCCTGGCCCTGTCTAGACTCGCATTTCTTTCACTTATCATTTATTCCGTTAACTCTCCTGCCCCAATCCCCTCTCAAACACCCCTAATAAATGAGGCGAGTACAATACGATTTTTAGTTTCTGTTCTAAGCAAGTAGAACCACTTTCTGATTGTGCACAATTTTTCTCCTGTTCTGCTCTGCCCTAACTCCACTTCTTCTCAGTCATACAACCCAACTGGGCTGTACGCAAAATTACGACAATATGATCAGGATGAGACTGGTAGAATTCTATAGGAGAATAGATAGTGAGTAGCATAGGAAATACCCCCCTCAGTACACCCGGACAGGATTTGAAACCCACCTTCCTCGTCACAGGCAAATCCAACCAGATAGGCCTGACACTTAGTCCGTGTGCCCACCAAAGTGGAAAGATGGTAAGGAATGTTTCTCCTGTTGCAAGGCGCTCAATGAGAGCAATTTGTTACCATCTGATCTTACGCTTGTAATAAACTTTTAGCTAGTCCTAGTTCCCCTGTCACAGTAATATAATCTTAGCATAACCTAAACCAAATTTATTTTATGAGTGAAATACAGACGTGCCCTTTTCCAGCCTGGACACTTGGTGTCGTGTATTTTGTATATTTCAATTGGTTTAAACGAATCGGTGACCTGGCGGTCTAGGGGTAAGGTGTCAGATTTCTATGCTGGCGGCCGGGGATCAATCCTCGGTACCGGCATATATTTATCTGATTACCAAACCCTTCCTTCACCTCTGACAATACATCTTGTGAATGTGGGGAATGCCAGGCCTCCACCGTGGTTCGGATTCCACGTTAAACTGTAGGTCCTCCATTTCATCTCACAATCACCCTACCATTACACATTAGCGTAAGTGCGTACAACCCGAACGGGTAGTAAGACGCGGTGCTAATAATAATTTAAACGAATCATGTGCTGATAGGAAACTGTGCTGCATGTGCCGTTGGTTCAAAAAGTGGTAAAAATTATTTTCCTATTTTCTCCTCACAATAAGAATGTTATCCGTAATCGACCTAATTCAGGATATAGGACGTTTATTTATTTCTACTATTTTAACTATAAATAAATGCATCCCTTAATTTTGTCATCAACGTGAACTTTATAAATACAGGATTGTACTTACCAACCAACTATTTAACCTAATTTTTAACAAATTAACACCAAACCTTGAGCTAATAATTATATTATCCTGGTGGTAGGATACATTTTTGCACACAAATATTTAAAAAAATAAGTACACAACCATTAATGAACGATGTGGCATGAAACGTGGACCCGGTATCTCTAAATTCTAAGACAAAGGGAAAAGGTCAACAATATTATTGCATTTACTTTTAGAACTCTAAAAAAAGTTTTCTACAAAACCATTTTCTCTTAAGCTATTATTTTACACCCTGGAGCCCTTCCACCATCAAGTGTCTATTTCATATTACAACTATACCCTTATCCAGTGGCGGCTCGTGTATAGGCACTGCGGAACTGCAACACCCCCTATTTCCACTTGATATTATCGATTACATTTAATATAATGAGTTCTTTTTTCTTTAATTCTTTATATATTTTTATAGTACAATATATATTTCTTAATCTTAATGTCAGTACTTCAGTAGCCATCCCCCAGTTTATGAAAAAGATACAAAGATCTTTGTATGGAACTGTGCGCTTCACAGTGCCAGCGACGTGGTGTTTGACTGTTGTGCGCATGCACACATATGAGGGGAGTAGGGAGGAAGGCGGGACTGCCAGGTAGAGAGAGCACTGTTGCTCTCGCAGTGCCGGCTCTGGCGTGATGGTGGAAGGAAGTTTTTTTTTACTCAGCGTGTGTTGTGCTTAAAAACCGTGTACCATATTCTTGAATGTGATAAAGTGTAGAAGAGTGTAGAATTAGATTATAATTCTGCTTCCAGTTATTCTATTTGATGTTTTTTTCAGTTCTTTTATTTAACAGAAAGACTAAATGTAATTACAGTACTTTCAATGGAGAAAAATTTCCTCAATTGTCATCCAGAGATCAAGGAGAAAATTATTGAAATTTTAGGCAAATTAAAACAATAAGAATGGATTCTATTTTTAAATGAATAGATCAAGCTTGAACTGTAACAATTTAAGTTAAAGTAATTGACAAATGTTTGGTTTTTTTGTTAAGATTTTATCAAGTTCCAGAATAAATATTCTTTTTATACATATTTTTTTTACATTTACACCATTTTAAAACAAAGGCTAAACATTTTCTGGAGCAGCACCCCCACTAATTTTAGCAATGAACCGCCACTGCCTTTACCCCTAACTACATTTTTTGAGCCCTCCTGTAGAAAGAATCTGGCTGGTCCCCAATCTCATAATAAATGTCCGAGCAAGGTGTTACCCATAGTGAGAGAAAGGGGTCGTTAACCTTAAGAGGGGGAAAGAAAGAAAAATGCGGTATAGCGTACTTCACCTTTAACCCCGGGATAAAATCGTGAGGTCAAGAACATAAGGGGTCTAAATAAACATATCAATAATTTTATTTGTTTAGTTAGGAGTCCGGTCTTGAATACGTTTCCGATTCATTCATAGTCAGTAACGAATATGTAATGTAAACGGTGTCAATGCGTTCATAGCGCAACCTCGTAACTAAGGAGTAAGGAGGTCAAGAACAGAGTTAAGATAAACCGGCTCGAATCCAGAAGTTGTATTAGTAACTGTTTGTGTTGAGGGCAGTACCTACCTTAAGGGAAATATGCTCGAACTATTTCTTATGGGAATGGCAGTTTTGAAGCATCTAATCCACTATACCAATCCTAAATTGTCTTGAACTTTTTTTATTCTAAAAGCTTGTTAAAAAATTTTTTAATTTGTTTGAAGAAGACTAGATAGCAATTTGTTTCTTACCACTTACTTTGGCCATAGAACTATAACATTTCACTTGAAAATTAGCTAACTAAATTCTTCCTTGCTTTTGCAAAACAAAATTTAAAACAGAAAGTTTAAATTCCTTTTAAGAGTGAACCGTATTTTTAAATAACAAGCCGCTTCTTAAATAAGGCTAGATTTTTTAATGTCTAACAATTATTATTCCCAGCACTTTGGTAGGCCGTCCCCTTAAGATGGGGATGTAGGGAAAGCAAGCTAAAGGCAGTATTTTTGCAGTTGTTTTTATAGCAAAATATTGTTTGGCCAAAATTAAATATTTCTTCAGTGGTATCATAGAGTTTAATATTCTTCAATTGGTGTAATCAACTGTTGTTGAATATCTGTTATGAGCATAGCAACATTAGATGACAAACTTTTTAAATTAAGAGAAAAAGTTGTCACTAAATTCCAATACACACTTAACAGATATTCGAGAACTGTTGAGGTCAAAATATGAAGAAATTAAACTCTAGGTTTTAACTGAAGAACTATTTTATTTATTTAGACGAAGAAAGTTTTGAGATAAAAACTGCACTAAACTCGTGTTTCCTGTACTCACCCCTTAAGTTAAAATGTTTTGGCATTGTCTGGGACTTAGAGTGTTCAAATATAGCTATGAGTATTATTCATATTATTTTATCTTATTGTACGTGCAATTACTTACATTTGACTATAGCTCATGGTGATCCATATTGGTGGGCACGCAGACCAAACATCAAGCTCATATAGTTTGGTTTATCAGTGATGAAAATATTTGGGTTATAAAACTGGCCATGTTTATCGAGTTTTTTGCTTTAATAGTTTTCCCCTCTCCCTACACGCAAATACGGGAATGTTTCCTATTAAAACCCCTACCCTCCTTATCCCTCATTAGTGTGGTTAAATGTGGATAGTGCAAACGATTGCTAAGGTGCAGAACACAAAATAAAATAGATTCACAGTATTAAATGTACTTGTTGGCATTTTACTTGAACGGGAAACTCGCACTTTCTATTAATATTACCATTTTTCTTTTTATCACGTTCATTTAGGCTATCTTTATCTCGGGAATGTACAAAACACTTAGGTAAAATATAAAACCTTAATGTTATACACATAATATCATAGGACTTAATCATTGGATAAAGTATTACGGCTTTGCGAATATGCTTCGCTTAGCCTTTAATTACTCAATAGCATTAGGAACTCAAAAAGTGTGTTGACACACTTACAAAAGTATGCCAACTATTTTTATCTGGAGCAAGTTCTAGCCAGTCAACTGTATAACATTCAATCTCTTTCAGGTCCATTATAACCTTAGCTCTCCATCTGCGTTTAGGTCTTCCCAATGGTCTCTTCTAATTGAATTTGCTAGTCAATACTCTGAACCCTGTTCACGCTGCATGTCTTGCCCATCTAATTTACCTCTAAGCCTACTAATTATGTTAATAGTTCCATGCAGCATGACTGCTCTGTGGGACATCTCAACTCACCCTTTCACCTACTATTGAGGTTAGTAATTCAATAAATCAATAATACTTCAGAGTACTGTTTGACTAGCCTTTGTAACCAACAAATTTTATTTTGTTTATTTGGGTGCTTGAGGTGAATTTTGGAACTGCAAGATCACATAAGAAACTAGCTTACAAAATAACTTAGCCTATGACAAAAACGGCTATCCCTTGATACTAATTCTCGGCTTTAGAAATGGATATACTCGGGTTATTACAGTGAATAAATGCACACATAGTAAATTAATGTATGTTCAACTAGAATAGAGCTTAGTTTCACCAGCTTCTCCAACCAATCATGTTTAAAAATGGCCTTTACCTATGTGTGATGTGCTGGTAAAGCCAACAAATTATTGTGTCTGACAGATGCGTGCAAATATATAAATAGGCCTATAAATTTCTTATTTTCCACTTAGCCTGGGCTATACGCATTTTATTATGTTAAGGTGTTGGATTGAGAGAAGTAGAATTTTGAAGAAATGGACCTGCATTATCGTGGAGGTAAGATGGAAAACTGTATAGGAAAAAAACTCCACCATAAGTACACTCAACCAAGGTTAAAGCTCTGACATCCTTATCACCAGCAGACCAAATTAATAAACCGTGCGTTTTCATCGATCCGGGTACTAATGTTACTAAAACCGAGTGTACATTTCCATCTTCGCTCTT
>CABEEJ010002954.1:0-19676 GCA_901482245.1 Timema douglasi
ACCATTACACATTAGCGTAAGTGCGTATAACCCGAACGGGTAGTAAGACGCGGTGCTAATAATAATAATAATAATAATAAACTTTTCAAAGCCGTCAGCTGTGAGCTGTCAGTCAGCACCAAAGAAGCCACGGGGCTACTGTAGATGTACGGATTATACGCTTATGTACTCGTATAAAGTACGCTAATGATTTTTAAGGATTAGAGAAGTTATATTTAGAAGAATAGTACCCGCATTTGCGTAGAAGGAGAGTGTAAAGAACATTTCGGATAAATAATCCTCAGTACACCCGACTTTGAGATTCGAACCTCGATCCCCCCCCTATCATCGGTTGTACAATCTACTGCAAGAGTAGCGGCTTAGAGACCATGCGGCCACCGAAGCGTGTATGAGGAAGACTGATCCAGAAATTGCATACGTATTGAGGGTGTCCTATCCTCACCATCACCGTTGACTGGACCCGCCTCGGTGGCGTAGTTGGCTAACGCGCTAGTTTCGTGTTGAGCTCGACTGCCGAGGACGGGAAGATCGATGTTCGAAACTCGGTTGGGTGAATTGGAGGGGTTCCCTAAATGGTTTTACACTCTCCCTCCACACAAATGCGGGTTCACTTCCTCTAAATTCAACATTCCCCATTCCTAATCCATTAGCGTAGTTAGTACTTAAAGCGTATAACCCGAACGGGTAGTAAGACGCGGTTCTAAATAATAATAATAATGAAAATTGTTGACTGGACAAAGAGGAAAGCTGTGAATAAGTAGTCTGTCGTTGAGTGTTACCTAAATAAGCAAAGCTTGCTCAAGGTGGAATGGAAGGGTTCGCGAGAAAAGGTCAGTGTTAATGAAGTTTTTATGTCGAAAAAACTTTTTGTTGTTAAAATCAATAAAATATTTCTCGAGTATAAACATATAGTTTAGTTTTTGTCACACGATGATATCAACAGTTGTTGAATAGATGTCATACATTAGATGACTAATGTTCCAGGACACCCTTGAAAGATATTCAACAAGTGTTGATATCACCGTGTGAAGAAAATTAAACTCTAGGTTTCTACTGGAGCAAGGTGACCTGGTGGTCTAGGGGTAAGGTGTCAGACTTCTATGCTGGCGGCCGGGGTTCAATCCTCGGTCCCGGCAAAGATTCATCTGATTACCAAACCCTTCCTTCACCTCTGACAAGACATCTTGTGAATGTGAGGAATGCCAGGCCTCCACCGTGGTTCGGATTCCACGTTAAACTGTAGGTCCTCCATTTCATCTNTACCATTACACATTAGCGTAAGTGCGTATAACCCGAACGGGTAGTAAGATGCGGCGCTAATAATAATAATAATAATAATAATAATACTGGAGCAATATTTGATTAATTTAATCCAATAACATGTTTTGATATAAAAACTACAAAAACATGGACCTTAACTCGCGTTCCCTATATCTCCACCTTAAACCTTTCCTGTGACATGTTCTAATTATTTTATACTACTATACGGCCACACGGCTGACTCACTCACTGACATTAATGTCTACCCACTTCCATATGAGCTAGAAACTTGAAATTTGGCAAACTTATAGCTTCTAGATTGTAACCGACGGGAAAATTACAAAAAAAAATATATATATATATATATATATATCAACCCCCGAAAAAATTCAAAATGGCGTAGCAACTTTAAAGTCGGTGCGGATCTTTCTTTGGAGGTTTCTTGTGTCTAAACGGTAAAACCTATCAAAAAACTGTTCTGGAATTACATTATTTTACATCCACTTGCAAATAAAACCCACTGTGGGTTTGGGAGACGGAGCCCCCAACGAGCAAAGCGAGTCACTAAATACAACACTTGTTTCGTCGGTTATCAACGAACATACATTCTCAAGCGGTGTCTAGGGAGCAGAGTTTATGTATGATTGGTCATGGTCAAATGGGGACAGGGGGGGGGGGATAAACTATCACAGGTACAATTTTAACAAGTTCTGACCCACCCCGGTGGCCGCATAGTCTAGCGCGCTACTTTCAGTACACTAGACTACCGATGATGGGGAGATCCAGGTTCGAATCTAGGTCGAGTGTACTGAGGTGGTGGATTTTACTAGATTGAAAAACTAGAATGAATAAAATAATAAGATAAAATTATTAAAAATAAAAAAATAAAGAGGGAAAAATAACCTGTGTTAACACCAGGAAACAGGTTATTAAGAGCCAGAGGGGAAAAAAAGGGTTGGTTTTTACAAAAAGGTTATCCATTTTCCCTCCACCGTGATGCGGGTACACTTCTTCTTAATATAGCCGTCCTCATCCATAAACACATCAGCGTAATTAGTATATAACCGTACATAATCCAGGGGTCCCCAAATTTTTTGAGACCGCACTGCCCCTGTAACCCCTGTAACCTATTTAATTATACAAATAAAATTACCCAAATTCGATTTGGTGGCATCTTTTTAAAAGAAACGTGTAATTTACATTATTAGCTTGTATTCTTTTAAATGTAAAAATACAAAATCAGAACAAAATTACAGATCTGAATGAATTAGAGTAGACATATTTTGGTTGTACTGTATATGATCTCATGTGTACAGTTTGTTTATGATGGCGAAACATAGGTTTTCTTGTTTGATATATTCCATTCTTTAAAATACATACGACTACAAGTATTGGGAATTTCCATGTTGCATTTAACTATACATTGCCTCCACCGTGGTTCGGAATCCACGTTAAACTGTAGGTCCTTCATTTCATCTCACAATCACCCTACCATTACACATTAGCGTAAGATGCGTATAACCCGAACGGGTAGTAAGACGCGGTGCTAATCTTAATAATAATAATAACTATACATTATAAGAAATAGTTTTTCCTTAAGGATGCGACGCCCGGACCAAGACCGGTTACGCCCCAGGGCGTCCCGACGCACAGTTTGGGAACCCCTGGTATAACTTTAAATGGTAGTAAGACGCGGTGCTAAAATACAATACGGTCAACAATCCACGCCACCAGTGTGATTCATGTGTGAACAAGTATAAAGAATAGCATTTCAATATTATATGGTATTTTTTTCTTAATTATCTTGGACAAGAAATAACGATCATAATACTCATAAAATGGATACCACACACATAATGTAAAATTGTTAATAACACTTATGTGGTAATTCTAAAAGAAGAAGAAAGAAAATATTGTTGATAAATACCTAATTAGATAGTGTAAAAGTAATACATATTAATAGGTTATACGTAGTATAATAATATATTTAATAATATTATTTGTTTTGAAAGCTTTCGCGGCCGATGTTTGAGTATAAAACTAATATCTTTGTACTTGAGCTGCCTGTTACATTGAAGAAATACTTGCGTCCGACGATTCGTTGTAGTTGCAAGAAAACTAATCGTCTTTAATGAATTTATTAAGTTATAAGATGCTATTTCTAACCATCTAATTCAAACTAAATTCATCTTTCGAAGTTAGTTTTTTACTCAATTATAATTTCTGAAATAAATAACCACCTCTTTTTTTTTAATGTTTGTAACAAGAAAAAAGGCTAAACGATTCATTTAAATGTTATAGCTTATGAAAAAAATACATGTTCTTTTATTTATTTTTTTAAACTAGCCAACTCTATCTGTCCACAGATGTTTTGGTTTGCCAAAGAAACTTTAGCAAAGTCCCGGCGATTAACCACGACAACAAACAATCTTGCTTTAATTTATCGGTATTAGCCTCGTTACCGACTTGATAGATATTCCTAATAGAATTAACGTTTCAAAAAACATGTTTTCCGAGTCTTAATACAGTGAAACTATCAGAGGAAAAACTTATGTGGCAGATAGAAAAATTACTATAGGATATCTACCATAGGAGAGGTGGTAACGGCTAGGAAAGGCTACCATGTATCCATACGCCAGACCATATGATCTGCAAGTCCATTATGTTGATTTGTAATTACTTTTGGCATTTAGAACATTCACACAAACAATCTGTTTTAAATTATCTTTTCTTTTAAAAATAATTTTATTATTAAATTTGATTATTTTTAGATTATTGAAACATGAACTTATGAAAGTAACCGTTTGTATGAGTTTTCTTAGTGTGGTAGGGAGTTTAGAGAGGAAGTGGCGTCTGTGGTTTACTTAGAAATGCTTTTGAAACGAAATCTTCTAAAATGCTGCGTTCTCTTCATAAATTAAGATGGCCAGCCAGACGAAACACGCGAGGTACATGGCGTCATACAAACCGTTATTCAGTCAGTTGTGTTCATACGCGGTTTACAAAATAAAAAGGTTTTATTTTGAAACAAATATTTTGTATCCATTTTTATCTAAGTTATAAAAAAACATTTATTTATTTTTTATGGCCGGTTATAATAAGATACAAGTGTGAATGAAATACTATTTGATTAAGTTATTATTTAATGACCCGCCTCAGTGCCGTAGTTGGCTAACGCGCTTGTCGTGTAGAGCTCGACTGCTGAGGACGGGGAGATCGAGGTTCGAATCTCGGTCGTGTGAAGTGGGGTGGGGGGTGTTCCTAAATGGTTTTCCACTCTCCCTCCACGCAAATGCGGGTTCACTTCCTTTAATTCAACCCTCCCAATTCCTAATCCATTAGAGTAATTAGTACTTAAAGCGTATAACCCGAACGGGTAGTAAGACGCGGTGCTAAATATTATTATTATTATTTCATGCACTATTAGCTCTTTTGTTGACACAACCGTAAAACAAGAAATGTAATAGTTTCATTCGTATTTTTTTTTTGTTCTTTAAATAAGATACGAAAAATTCAATTTTACGGTAATCGTTAGGGAAGTATTATTATACTTGTTTGATAACACTTTATATCGATAATATAGTATTACTAAGCAAACAATAATTATTTACCCTCCTTCGTAGCTGCATGGTCTAACGCGCTACTCTCGCAGTAGACTATACTGCCCGTGACTGGGAGATCGGGATTTGAATCTCGGTCGGGTGTACTGAGGGCTATTTTCAAAAAATTGTTTTCCACTTTCCCTCCACAAAAATACGGGTACACTTCCTCTAAATATAGCCTTCCTACTTTTTTTAAAACTATTAGCGTAGTTTAGTAAACATGCGGATAATCCGAACGGGTAAGTAATACGCGGTGCTAAAAAAACAAACTTTGTTTTAAAAGTTTACATACATAGCGACTGAACTAGGTACTGCATTTCTCACGGTCATACGCTAAAAAAACTTTAAAAAACGCATTTACTTATGGACAGTATTAATTTTATTTGACCAAAATGTTTTTGGTTATAAAAACTATAAAAATAAGTGGTAGTTTGCGTTGTATTCCATTTACACCTTCATAGAAGGATCTCTGAGAGGAATTATGCCTGAATACAGTGGAAAGAGGACCGGGAGATCATTGGGAAATGCCCCTATCACATCCGTCCTGTAATCGAACCCTCACCCCTCCCGTTAGCGGCGACGTGAATCCAACGTCCTTTTGTTGATCGGCCACCTGTTCAGGTTGTACGATTATATGATACTGATGAGGAAGGAAGCATTTTAAAGGTAATCTACCAGCATTTGCCTGTAAGGAGAGTGGGAAAACATTAAGGAAAATCAGTAGACCCAACCGGGATTCGAACCCTGATCTCCTCGCCATCAGTAGATCAGTCAAACACGAGAGTTACGCCTTAGACCGTTCGGTCACTGAAGTGGGTATTTTCTTTATAAGCAACGACTGTACCCAGAGTCAAATGGTCCCAGGAGGTGGGTGGGTTTATTTTGGCACCCGAATACAACCACTCAATTGTAGTCTTTTATCCTGTCCTCGATTTCTCCCCTGGCGGGATAGCCGGGAACTAACTGAACAGATCCTAATCGCGCGGCATCAAGGCGGGTTGATTTATCCTCACGCCGGTTGTTACGTATAAAGTCCGGTAAGGAATTCGGTCCGGTGCTCTTCACGGGGCTTAGAGCCGTGGTATTCAGCCCTTTTTTTTTGTACCCCCAGATATAACCCCTCTTCAAAGTTGTAACACCATAGTTGTTGGTGAGTAATTCAAGTTAAAACATATTCTATCATCTACATCCAAAATAAAAATGGCACCGCCAGATAGCACGATAAGGAAATATAATTATTATTAGCACCACGTCTTACTACCCGTTTGGGTTATGAGCACTTACGCTAATGTGTAATGGTAGGGTGATTGAGAGATGAAATGAAGGACCTACAGTTTAACGTGGAATCCGAACCACGGTGGAACCTCACGTTCACAAGATGTCTTGTCAGAGGTGAAGGAAGGGTTTGGTAATCAGATAAATCTGTGCCGGGACCGAGGATTGAACCCCACATGGCCAGCACAGAAGTCTGACAACATACCTCTAGACCGCCAGGTCACCGAAGGGAATATCACCACAATGGAAAGACAATATCCACAAAGAGCTCACACTGACCATTCAATGAAAATATTGTGATGTTTTCACAAACTCTACCTAAAACACCTCATTGATCGAACTGGTCTACGAGTTTATTTATTCAATAAAGTAGTCAATACTCCTAACAGAGTTAAAGTAGAATTATTGTAGGGAGAACCTTATCTGACGGTTAATAAAACTACTTTCATATATTCATAAGTCAAGTAACGTGATATACAGGTATTACGTTTGATATCCAGGTCTCTTGTGTTTAACTCTAAATAGGGCCTTGGTTATTCGGAGTTTATCATGAAACATTATTATTATTATTATTATTAACCACCGCGTCTTACTACCCTTTCGGGTTATACGCTTTAAGTACTAATTACGCTAATAGATTATGAATTGGGAAGGTTGAATTAGAGGAAGTGAACCCGCATTTGGTGGAGGGAGAGTGGAAAACCATTCAGGAAAAACCACCCCTAGTTCACCCGACCGGGATTCGAACCTTCATTTTCCCATACTCAGCTGTCGAACTCAACACGACTAGCGCATTAGCCAACTACGCCACCGGGGCGGGTATCATAAAATAATGAATGTATTTTAAATATAACGTGCCCCATAAAATGTATTCGCGTACCTCCGGTGGTACGTGTACTCCAAGTTTACCACCACTGACTTAGTGGATTAAGGGACCTAGTTAAATTAAGTTCTGATCCCATTGAGCTGAGGTGGAATGGAACGTAAGTTTATATTTTTTGCAGTTTTTATTATAAGAATTATCTTAAATTTCAAATAAATAAAACATTTGTTAAGTAGATACGTTTAATTTAATTTGCTACACATAGTAATCTCTCGTCAGTTATTAAATACATGTAATGAATATACTTGAATTTTAGGTAGATGCCTTTTAGCTAAAGATAAAAAGTACTGTTCAAATTTTGTGATGCTCATGACAGATATACAATAAATATCCAGATTATTATGACTAAGAAATTAAACTTAACTTATCTTCTGGATAAATTTGTTTTGTTAGAATGATAATAATAATAATAATAATAATACATAGCACTGCGTCTTACTACCCGTTTGGTCTATACGCTTAAGTACTATTTACGCTAATGGTTTAGTAATTGGAAGGTTGAATATAGAGGAAGTGAACCCACATTTGCGTAGAAGTAGAGTGTAAAAGCATTTAGGAAAGCCCACCCCTAGTTCACCCGAGCGAGATTCGAACCTCAATCTCCCCGTTCTCGGCAATCTAGTCTAACACGAAACAAATGCGTTGGCTAACTACGCCACCGGGGTGGGTTATTTTGTCATAAAACCTGAATATAATACGGATTTAAAGCCGCGTCTTACTACCTGTTCAGGTTGTATATACTCTAATGTGCTCTGGTGTAGTGGTCAGTGTACCTGGCTACAAGTCTAGGTATCCCGAGTTCGATTACCGGATGGTACCTATAGTGTTTGTTTTTTTCTCCTATGGGGAATTATTCCAACGGTCGCCAGGGTTTGGTTAATTAGGCTTAAGTTAGGTTTAAAACTTCCACATCTTCATTTTCACCATCATCACACCGCCTCATTTCTGGTACAGTTGCCCCATGGCTTCTTTGGTGCTGACTGACAGCTCACAGCTGACAGTTGACAGCTTTAAAAAGTTACCAGACCAAATTACGTATCCCTACGCCGAACCAGATGATCTGCAAAAAACATGTGTTTAGCAGCTGTCACTTTTGACAGTCAAAATTTAGGTATATGCCTAAATGTTGACTGTCAGAAGTCAGCTGTGAGCTGTCAGTCAGCACCAAATAAGTCATGGGGCTACTGTAAGTGTAGACAACCTCCATGGGTGTACCCTGGGCAACGTTCTGTGTCACCAGTGTGGCGAATAGTCTACATACAGGCGCACGTAACGAATACCATGTCCCTCCCGATTAATAATTCCATACGATTAAAAAAAACATTTTAGAGGTAATCTACCCACATTTGAGTGGCGAGAGAGTGGTAAACCATTTGATAAAAAAAACATTTAAGAAAAACTACCCTCAGTAGACCCCACCGAAATTCGAAACCCCGATCTCCCCGTCATCAGCAAGCCAGTCTAACACGAGAGCGACGCCTCTGTAGCGGGCTACCAACAACTTAACCTAAGAACCCTACTCGGTGGCGTAGTTGGCTAACGCGCTAGTCGTGTTAAGCTAGACTGCTGAGGATAGGATGGTGAGATCGAGGTTCGAATATCGGTCAGGTGAACTGGAGGTGGGTTTTCCTAAATGGTTTTCCACTCTCCCTCCACGCAAATGTGGGTTCACTTCCTCTAATTCAACCTTCCCAATTCCTAATCCACTAGCGTAATTAGTACTTAAAGCGTATAACCCGAATGGGTAGTAAGACGCGGTGCTAAATAATAATAATAATAATAATAATAACTTAACCTAAGGGTAGGGATGAGGAGTGTAGCCAAATAAAAAAGACAGTAGAACAGACATGGAGGAATCGGCCTTCTAGTTTCAACTGTCTGGGATACTAACCCCTGACCTTCCAGTCAACATTAACCAGGTGCAATGTGGGTCTAGCCCCTTAGACCACTCCTCCATCCATCACTATAGATGGATATCTAATATTTTAAGGGCGCAGGCTTAGAAAGGTTAATTTTAAGAGGTGATAATACATATTAAATGTGGAGAAAGCACCCCAAGGATATCAGATAAGTAAGCTCAATCTATAGCACATTTTCTTAAAATTTACCTTACTTGTCACGTGTCCTTAGATGTGTTTTGATTGTAGGTAGTCCGAACGAGCAGTAAGAAGCGTAACATTAAACTTTTTTTTAAATTTATAAGCTTATTATTATTATTATTATTAGCATCGCGTCTTACTACCTGTTCGGGTTATACGCACTTACGCTAATGTGTAATGGTAGGGTGATTAGTGAGATGAAATGTAGGACCTACAGTTTAACGTGGGATCCGAACCACGGAGTAGGCCAGGCATTCCTCACATTCACAAGATGTCTTGTCAGAGGTGAAGGAAGTGTTTGGCAATCAGATAAATCTGTGCCGGGACCGAGGGTTGAACCCCGGACCCCAGCACAGAAGTCCGACACCTTACCCCTAGACCACCAGGTCACCCCATAATTTATAAGTTCAACACAATATATTTATAACAAAGTGGGCTTATTTAAGAGGAAATGTAGCCACGTTAGAGTGGAGAGAAAATGGGAAAAGAAACTCGCATTTCCTCACTGTAATTGGGGGGAGGTAAGGGGGCCAATGGGGTGTGATCCAGGGTCTATCGCGAGCCTGGCGCCTTCAACAACAATATGCGGTCTATTGAAGATATTCTCCCGGACCCTTAATGAGTGTCTGCTACTAATTATATAGGACTCGAGCTTACTCATCGGCCCTGTACCGCACGTATTAAAAAAATAACCTATTGGGCGTGTACTGATCCGAATCACACCCCCGATGACTAAACATGGGGACCTCTCCATAAAAAGCGTGCAGTTTCTGAGGAGAGCAATCATCAAGCCGACAACAATCCAGCATTACTGACGTAAAATATTACACTTAGTAGTGGAGGAGGGGGGAGGGATAAATCTGGCTCGTTCTATCAGAACGGGAATCTTTTTAAAGATGAGAATGTTTGTAAGTCAGTCAGTCCTTATACCAGGTCCCAACGGTTCGCGAGACTGGCAGGGTCGACTCCCCCTTGTGACGTCATAGTGTATTCTAGAGGGGGCTCTCCTATTGGTTCGAGAGGGGTAGGGGGGGTCACGTGACGCGGCGAGACCGTCTCTACATCCGTGGGACGAACGTTAGTTCTGTGAAGTCACATTTATAGAACGTCCAATTTTCGAAATGTCACTTTGCCAAGACTAGGTTAAAGGAGGGTTGGGTTGNNNGGGGGTGGAGGAATAAAAAGAGGAGGTTTCTTTTTCATCTTGTTAAAAAAAAATTCTGACAGAATTTGGTATGAAACCTGTTTTTATTTATGAGTTTTATTTGGTTTAATTTATTTATTCAAACAAAATACAAAATAGGAAGATTTTTTTTCCAAACTTATGGTATTATTGGAGCGGTTATTTAAAAAGAAGCAATTATATGTTCAAATAAAACGTTCTTAATTTTAAACCTCATACCACTGTGAATAGATTACAGAGTATATATACATATATAAATAAATTAAATATGTATATATTATATATATATATTTTTAATAAATACTTCATAACATACATAAAATATAAGTTAGAAGTGTTATTTTAATACTTGAAACATTATTTAATTTAAAAATCTAAGTTTCCTTTAAAACTGCTTAAAAACCTTTGCTCTTAAATATAATTGAATAGTATTTTGTTTACCTTAAGTATAAATGAATTTAAATAGTTTTTACAAGACAACAGTGGAATAGGTGACCTGGCGGTCTAGGGGTAGGGTGTCAGACTTCTATGCTGGCGGCCGGGGTTCAATCCTCGGTCCCGGCAAAGATGTATCTGATTACCAAACCCTTCCTTCACCTCTGGCAAGATATCTCGTGAATGTGGGGAATGCCAGACCTCCACCGTGGTTCGGATTCCACGTTAAACTGTAGGTCCTTCATTTCATCTCACAATCACCCTACCATTACACATTAGCGTAAGTGCGTATAACCCGAACGGGTAGTAAGACGCGGTGCTAATAATAATAATAACAGTGGAATAATTTGCAATGTCATGGGTTTTTTTTTTTTGCAGGGTGAGCAAAGCTTGTTGAAACATCGCCTGTGATATATTCTCACACACTTGGTACTCATTTGTTTAAACATGTGCCCACATAGTCTCTGCTGTATGTACTCTACTACAAAGTGGAAACGTATGTTCATTGACACATGTCCAACGACTGATATAATGAGCGATAAGAACCATTCACAGGTTCAGTATAAGGTGGGATTGAAAGGGGGCACATATTAAGGTCAATATTTTTGCAGTTTTTATAGGAAAATATAATATATAATTTTTGCACCAAAAAAAAGGAACTATGGCTCTAGTATAAACAAAGAATTTAATTTCCTACACACGGTGATATCAACAGTTGTTGGATATCTGTCACGAGCATAGTGTAATTAGATGAGCAACCTTTTAAATTAATTTAACTAGGATGCCGTTGACATATATTCAACAACTGTTGATATCATCACGAGAAGGAAAATAAATTAATATTTTATTTATTTTAACAAAAGAGGTGACCTGGGGGTCTAGG
The DNA here is from genome assembly GCA_901482245.1 of Timema douglasi. NCBI lineage: Eukaryota > Metazoa > Arthropoda > Insecta > Phasmatodea > Timematidae > Timema > Timema douglasi. The sequence goes on from CABEEJ010002954.1 coordinate 11,621, forward strand.
GGGGTAAGGTGTCGGGACTTCTGTGCTGGTGGTCCGGGGTTCAATCCTCGGGTCCCGGCACAGATTTATCTGATTATCAAACCCTTCCTTCACCTCTGACAAGACATCTTGTGAATGTGTGGAATGCCAGGCCTCCACCGTGGTTCGGATCCCACGTTAAACTGTAGGTCCTTCATTTCATCTCACAATCACCCTACCATTACACATTAGCGTAAGCGCGTATAACCCGAACGGGTAGTAAGACGCGGTGCTAATAATAATAATAGTTTTTTTTAACAAAAATTAGTTTTCCTATAAAAATTGCAAAATCACTACCCTTTTCCTGCGTAACTCTTTCCACACGCAGATTTTTTATTTCTAGGAAAGTAAACCCGAAAGACAATTTTTTTCCAACACAAAAAATCTTACTATATACACTCTTCGTAATCTGCCCTCCCACCAAAGATGATTTGAAAGTAAAACTCACCCCAAAATATTCCACTGTATCACCAACAGAAGTAACCATATTAATCCACCGTCATGGATGAATATCACCATTATTATCTGATCACCTATTTTTGTGATCCGTTTTCATCTCACGTTACTTGGTAAGCGGACATCATTTCTTCCTTCGAGGACATAATTTGTAAGGACATCTGCGAGCTACGATGACTTTGTTATTTTACCCTCGTTTTATTCACGACACAAAATAAAATATTAACAATCCAATGATGTCACAAACACACTTTGATGACATACACAACCTTATACGTAAAACAATAACCGGGATATGATTTAAAAATACGCGAGTAATCCACTTTAAAATAAATTCGCGTGTTTTTTTTTTGTTTTCAAGAGGGTAGAAGGAGGTTAATATTTTTTATTCTCACTTGCCCCCTTGTTTGTTGGCACACGAGAAAATAGAAAGCATCGCATCTCACGCTGACTGAATATCTTGGGCTGTTTCTGTTTTAGCAGCACAGATTTCTATTTCTCTCTCTCTCTCTCGCTTTTTTATTCTGTCAGTACGCAGGCGCGTAACATCGACGCACGAGCTTCACCTTTTCCGACGTCCGTGGCGCCACCATCCCCGACGACAAAAAAAAACATCGACGCGAGCACCTTCAAACTAAGAGATGGGCGGGGAACCGTTCATTGTTGGGAATAGTTCAAAGTGAATCACTTCATTGAAATGAGCAGTTCAATTTGTCTAGTTCTTCTTCTAGTGTTGCATACCTTCATGTCCAGCGTGTTATTATTATTAGCACCGCGTCTTACTACCCGTTCGGGTTATACGCACTTACGCTAATGTGTAATGGTAGGGTGATTGTGAGATGAAATGGAGGACCTACAGTTTAACGTGGGATCCGAACCACGGTGGAGGCCTGGCATTCCCCACATTCACAAGATGTCTTGTCAGAGGTGAAGGAAGGGTTTGGTAATCAGATAAATCTGTGCCGGGACCGAGGATCGAACCCCCCGCACCCCCCGCACCCCCAGCACAGAAGTCCGACACGTTACCCCTAGACCACCAGGTCACCCTCCAGCGTGATAACTGACAGATAGCAAAACAGTTGTAACTCGAAAAAAATTGATGAAAGTCACTAATGTCAACCTATACGCAAATTATAATTATTTTATTATCAATCAAAAATGTTAATAAACAGTTTTAATAATACTTACCTTAGGATTGCTGTTTAATTGGCTTTTTCGCAATTCATCGAAAGAACAAAATATACCAATTAAATTATTATAGTTTTTGTTTCGTGCTTGTGGTAACACAATATATTAGAATACATGAACTAATATATTAAAATTATTATGTTACACTTATATCTTCTTGTTACTGGTCACCATGTATTATAATATATATATATATATATATTATAAATTAGAGAACTAACATTCAAAATATTAATTAAAAATAAAAGTTTTTTATTTTCTTAACACATGCGCATTAACAAAACCAAATACGGATTTTATTACGTCATCGACCGTGTTAATTCGGTCCGGTTCGCCATCTTTATGAAATAATATGAAGAGACGCTCTGGTTTGTATATCAGTGAGCTGCAGACGCCATTTACACACATACACACACACACACACACACACACACACACACACACACAAATAATCCAAATGGTTATTTTCATAAGTTTGTGTTTAAATAATGTAAAAAAAACGCTTAAAACAAAAAGATAATTAAAAACAGATTGTTTGTGTGAATGTTCTGACTGCCAAAAGTAACAACAAATCATCATTAATTATTGTATTGTAATTTATTGTTGACAACTCACCCGGTTTCAAGGAATGTCAAACTTAGAAAATACTATACAATAATTCTACTGGCTGTTACCAATGATTGTAAAACGTGGTCTCTTACCTTACGTGACAAAAAAAAAAGTGTTCGAAAACAAGGTGTTTACGAATATTTTTGGTTCAAAAAGGGATTAGGGTACTGGAGATTGGAGGAGTTTACATAATTGGGTTACATACCCTGTATTCATCGCAAAACTTTGTTAGGGTAATCAAATCTTGCAGGTTATATCGGGAAGGACATGCAGTGCGAATTGAAGTATCTAGAACATTGTTCAATGTACTGACTGGTAAACCCAATGGGAAGAGACCATTGGGAAGACCTAGATGCGGAAGGGAGGATAGCATTTGAATGGATGTGAAAGATATAGGTTGTAATGAGGTGGACTGGATAGAATTAGCTCAAGATAAGGATAGAGTATAATGAGGTGGGTTGGATGGAACTAGTTCAAGATAAGGATAGAATATAATGAACTGGACTGGATAGAACTAGCTCAAGATAAGGATAGAGTATAATGAGGTGGACTGGATAGAACTAACTCAAGTTAATGGATAGGGTGTAATGAGGTGGACTGTATATAACTAGCTCAAAATAAGGATGGGATGTAATGAAATGGACTGGACAGAACCAGATCACGATAGGGATAAGTAGAATATTTTTGCAAATGCGGCAATGAGCTTTCGAGTGTATAGTGCCATAGACTAAGTAAGTCAAATATTTACATTCATAATTAAACTGAAGTTTATGCTGTATAACCTTTCTAACTGTCAGATTAATTCGTCCTATTACAATTGTACCATAGCTTTCTTAAACAAGAGAAATGTCTAACAGAGAACTCAAGTTCAAACTAAGAATCTCGATTGTTTACTGTACTGTCATGATGTAGTTCATTTTGAACTAGTACATTTTCTAGAAGGTCAATTATCAGTTCGACTGGTTCAGTCTGTCAAATCGTTCAATAGGAACTATTCGTTAGTGAACTATACAACTATCCTTCGAACAAATGATCCCTACGGCTCACGCGCATGCGCGGGTAGTTTTATATGAAGGGAACATCGAGGACGCGCGTGCTCGGATATATTGTGAAGGAACAAGAAACGAAAAAACTTAATTAACTTAATTTACCTAATTTTAAATGTAAAATGTTCAAAAAAAAATCCTTTTTTCTCAACACGACTGGCTTAGCTAGTGACAATATGACTATACGTGTCCATAAAATGCTCGCTGGAAGGTCGGGTTTTACAACACTTTTTTTTAATTCCATTTAATGCATTGTCTCCTAATACTTCTTAGAATATTTATATAATAACGCGTTTGGGACGGATTATTTACCCGGTTCAAAGGATGGCCATGTCCTGTTTCCTTTGACAGATAAGCTTTGGTAGTGTACTGCTGAAAATTAAAATACGTTAACCGAGGCCGTAGCCAGCCAATAATTTAAGGGGAGGGGTGTTTGCGGGTACATCCCCCAATTGGCAGAAGTTATAAAGAATTCCAAATTATAAACAGTTCTAGAAGCAATCTGAAGTGTTTTTATGGCAACATAGCCCCCTAACTGCCAGAGGCTAGGACAAATTTTGATTATTAAACACCTCTATAAACTCTCTGAAGTGTTTTTTTTATAGTAAAATAAGCCACTAACTGCTGAAGGCTAGGAAAAAATTCTAAATATTAAGCACCTCTAGGAGTCATTTGAAGTTTTTTTTATGGCAATATAACACCATAAATGCCGAAGGCTAGGAAAAATTCTAAATATTAAACATCTCTAGAAGTTATCTGAAGTGTTTTTTTATGGTAATATAACACCATAACTGCCGAAGGCTAGGAAAAATTCTAAATATTAAACACCTCTAGAAGTTATTTGAAGTATTTTATTTGGCAACATAACACCATAACTGCCGAAGGCTAGAAAAAATTCTAAATATTAAACACCTCTAGAAGTTATCTGAAGTATTTTATTTGGCAACACAACACCATAACTGCCGAAGGCTAGGAAAAATTCTAAATATTAAACACCTCTAGAAACTCTCTGAAGTACTTTTTATGGTAGTACAGCCCCTTAATGTGTACTTGTATCTTAATTTTGAAATGGTTTGAACCATAAATAAAGCCGTATATATTTTGTTCATAAATTTCGGGTGGGTTTAAACCCCCAATACCCACCCTGGCTAAGACCTTGGTTTTAATAACTAAACTTATATGTAACTAATTTACAATTATTATTATTATTGTGTAATGTAAATCAATTCAGCCGAGCTGTGCATCGTTTAACTTAAACATAAGCTAAATGAAAAGTGTATGTTTTAAATTAAGAATTACCCGCTTCAGCGACCGAATGGCCCGAGGACTCACTCTCATGTTGCACCGGCCTACTGATCACGGAGAGATTGGGGTTTGAATCCCAGTCGGGTCTACTTAATGTGTTTTTTCCTAAACGACTTCCCACTTTAATTCCATGCAAATGCGAGGTAGATTAACACTAAAATGCTTACTTTCTCAACCATAACTCATTAGAGTATTTATAATATATGCGTATAACCTGAACAGGTAGTAAGTAACGGTGATAAAAAAAATAAAAAAGTTTTTATTTTTTGCCTTTTACTATAGATATAAAACACTAGCTGAGATACTGATAACATTTAGAAAAGTTAATAATTAGTTTAACGTGGAAATTAAATTCCACTTATTCTCAAATATAAATTTTTGTTCTACGTTGCTTTAGATATATTCAGGACTGGCGCAAGGGTTTCGTACGAGACTTAAAATTTAGACTCGCTTAAAAAAATTCTTATTAATATTATAGTATTACTAAGCAAAGAATAATTACTTTAGAATAGGTTTATATTAGTGACTTTCAGCCATTTTTTGCAATAAAGAACCTTATGATAGTCGTCAAATACATTATTCATCACTCTCTCCGTTTACCATAAAAGTAGAAGTCTTACCTTGATTGATTACAATATGGCCCTATCTTACAAGCTACGCCATAGTAGAACGATGCATGGCTTCTTTGGTGCTGACTGACAGCTAACAGCTGACTTCTAACAGTCAACATTTAGGTATATACCTAAATGTTGACCGTCAGAAGGGACAGATTCTAAATACATGTTTTTTGTAAATCATATGGTTCGGCGTAGGGATACATAATTTGGTCTGGTAACTTTTCAAAACTTTTAGCTGTCAGCTGTGAGCTGTCAGTCAGCACCAAAGAAGCCATGGGGTTACTGTACCTAAACGAACTAGAAACTAAAGGTACATTCCTTCTAAATTCTACCCTCCTCATCCTTGTCCTATTGGTGTGATGACGTGGATAACCAGTTCGGGTAGTAAGTCACGGATCACGAGATTTAAAAAAAATAATTAAATTTTAAATTCCTAACCATGTGCTAACACGTTTAAGGGAATTACATAGACAACATTTGGGGGGAGGGGGGGACATTTGGTGGGGAGGCAGGGCAAGGGGTGGTGGTAGACAAGGGGAAACTATTCGCAGTGCTTCAGGCGGAAGAGAGGAGGGTAGGGTGAGGTAGAGAAGAGCGAAATTAATCAATTTTGGCACTTCCCCTCTGGCAGCTTCCCACCACGACTTTGTATAGACACAGTCCCACCAACTAGCGACATCTGACCGACCACGCGTGAACTACCGTCTAGAGGCGTGAGCTTCTCAACGGGTGGGCCGCGGCACATGAAAGCTTTTTATTTTTAGCACAGTGTCTTACTACCCGTTCAGGTTATACGCTTTTGTATTAATTACAATAGTGGTTTTAGGGAAAAGGACGGTTATGTTAAAAAAACGGAAGTGTACTTACATTTGCGTGGAGAGAGAGTGGAAAACCATATTGGGAAAAAACCTCAGTGCACCCGATCTCCCCACCCCTTCCATAAACGACAGTCTAGTATACTTCTAGAGTGACGCCTTATACCATGTGGCCACCGAAATGGGTAGCTCTAAATAGATTAGAAATATGAATAAAAGCAACACATGGGAATTCGATTAAAGTGAGAATGTAAAACACAATATTGGTACGTGAGTGAAAGGTTAGGGAGAGGGAAATTCCGTTCAATAAATTCCACACGCCTCGGTGGCGTAATTGTCTTAACGCGCTAGTTTCATGTTGAGCCAGACTGCCGAGAAATGGGGAGATCGAGGTTCAAATCTCTTAGTCGGGTGAACTGGGGGTGGCTTTTTTCCCCCTAAATGGTTTTCCACTCTCGCTCAGGGCAAATGTTGGTTCACATCCTCTAAATCCCACCCTCATAATTTCTAACCTATTAGCGTAATTAGTAGGCCTACTTAAGCGTATAGCCCGAACGGGTAGAAAGACGCGGTGCTAGATAACAAATAAAAAATCTCTGTCGGTAATCGAAACCCGGTCCTCAGCACGGTTAAGACCCACCTCACTAAGACCACGTGTTTATAGCCGTACAGCTGTAATGGCAATAAAAACAAACCATAAAACCTGTTGTCGGGATAGACGGCCTATATCTTTCGACGCCAGAGCTCGTGGATTGTTGCAGCGTCGCCGTCTCCGCCCCACGCTTGCGGGCCGCTGTATATTTAGTCTGAAGTGCTCGTAGACGTCGCCCACCTGCTTGTCTTTTTATATCAATGCGCCAGAAGTTTCCCTTCTATTATTAATATTATTGTATTGAAACACTTAGGAAAAAAAAATAAACACAACCAGGCCTTGGCTGGAATCCTTGGAGGTTCGAGGACGCCATGTTGGCTTGATGACGTCTTCGTTCTCTCGATCTTGTGTTATCACTGGTGACCTGGTGGTCTAGGGGTAAGGTGTCGGACCTCTGTGCTGGAGGTCCGGGGTTCAATCCTCGGTCCCGGCACAGATTTATCTGATTGCCAAACCCTTCCTTCACCTCTGACAAGACGTGTATCAATCACAACTTGTGAATGTGAGGAATGCCAGGCCTCCACCGTAGTTCGGATTCCAAGTTAAACTGTAGGTCCTCCATTTCATCTCACAATCACCCTACCATTACACATTAGCGTAAGTGCGTATAACCCGAACGGGTAGTAAGAAGCGGTAATAATAGTAATAATATCACTGGTTTAAATTTTTCACTCTTAGATATCTTTATTTATTTAATTATTTCATTATATATACATGCATAAGTATATATATATATATACTGTGTGTACATATATGTGTATATAAATACTAGCTTTGTCTCATTGGGGGCTAAGCCCCCAAACCCCCAGTGGGTTTTCTTTGCAAGTGGATGTAAACTTATGTAATTCCAGAGCAGTTTTTTTTATAGATCTTACCGTTTAGTCACAAGAGACCTCCAAAAAAGGTCCGCACCGACTTTTAAAGTTGCTCCAACATTTTGAATTGTTTTAGGGGGTTAAAAATTTAATTTTTATAACTTTTTGGAATTTCCGCATCAGTTACAGGCTAGAAAAATTAACAGTTATTTTTAAGGAACAATAATTGGAACATTAGCCCAAAAAAATAAATGGTCTAAGAACTAGAACTGGAATTTTAATAACTTATATAGATATTTAGGTTCATAAATGTTCTTAATTTTTTTTTTTCTAAAATTATTAACAAGCTATATATTTTCAGTCACTAATTTGAAGTTATGTCAATTGTAACTTCCTCCTTGCTCCACTCATCTTTAGATCACTTAACCGCTTCTGTCATGGCGGCCGTAACGAAATATTGTGAATGGTATAAGGTTGGAAGCACCTGTTCTTTATTTTTTAAGGGAAGGGGAAAAGGTAGAGATATGGGGGGGGG
>CABEEJ010002954.1:37955-52842 GCA_901482245.1 Timema douglasi
AGAGTAAAGCCGATTAGGGAAAAACCACCTTCAATACACTCGACCGTGATTCGAACCCCGATCTCGCCGTCATCGGCGGTACCAGTCTTTTGGAAGAGTGATGGCTTAGACCAATCGACCAACGAAGTGGGAAATTGATTGAATTGATTTAAATGATTTTTTTTATATGTGGCGTATCTCTCGGTCAAGTTGTCATCGTTCCTGGCTTACTGATCTGGAAGTCCCGGGATCGACTCCCAGTGGTACAATAATTATCTATCCAGGAGGGAAATTGTTCCTACGGTCGCCAAAGTTTGGTTAACTAGGTTTAAGTTCGGTTTAAGAATTCTATTGACACCACATAACCATCATCATCATCACATCGGGACGAAGTAATCTCACTTACAGAGTGTCCCAACCTCAAGCGATGGTTACATATCCACCAATGACAGTAGAAGACCAGGAATGTCTAGTCGACAAACCTTGGTGGAATACGCTAAAAGAAATATCTGTATGTATTTTTTTCTTTATTTTACTTGTCTATTTATTCAGGGGTGATGACGGCCTTGTCGCTAACCACCCTGGGTTTCGGCGGGAAAGCTCAGATGCCGAAAGTCTCTTACCCGACGGCCCTCGACTGGTTCGTCATCCTGTGCTTCTCCTTCGTGTTTGCCACGATGGTAGAATACGCGGCCATCAACTTCACCGATAAACTCGCAAAGGATCTGAAGAAAGTCAAGGAGAAACTACTGAAGAAAAACAATCCTCCGCCCAAGGTATCGTGAGTGGGGTAGAACTGGAGATATCCAGGTGGACCGGTTTGAAATAAATAAAACTCTTATGTGACGTGGTGACCTGGCGGTCTAGGGGTAAGGTGTCAGACTTCTATGCTGGCGGCCGGGGTTCGATCCTCGGTCCCGGCAAAGATTTATCTGATTACCAAACCCTTCCTTCACCTCGACATCTTGTGAATGTGGGGGAATGCCAGGCCTCCACCGTGGTTCGGATTCCACGTTAAACTGTAGGTCCTCCATTTCATCTCACAATCACCCTACCATTACACATTAGCGTAAGTGCGTATAACCCGAACGGGTAGTAAGACGCGGTGCTAATAATAATAATAATAATAATAATAATAATAATCTTATGTGACCGCATGGCTTAAGGCTCATACACCAACAGTAGGTTGGACTTCAGATACAGGAAGATCAAGGTTCAAATCTTGATCGGGTGTACTGAGGGTAATTTTTTTCAAAATTTCTATCCACTTTCCCTCCACTCAAACGCAGGTAAACTTCCTATAAATACATCCTTCCTAATCTATAAAACCGTTAGCGTAATTAGTACATAAGCGTATAACCCAAACGGGTAGTAAGACGCTGTACTACAAAAAAACTAACTAAAATAAAGCTATCCATTCAATTTAGATAGATTTTAGTCAAAAATTCCAGTGAGTACATCTGAGGGTGCCCAGAATACCTCGTTTGTGGATATATAAGATTGCAACTAAAATAAAACCTTCCCGTTTGTAGTTTCTTGGCGTTTTATATGATTTGATGGAATTTAATGACCACGTGAAGAAAATTAAACTCTATGTTTCCATTTGAAACAGTAATTTATTTATTTTGTCCAAAACAAGTTTTTGGTAATAATCAGTATAAAAATACGGCTCTTAGCTGGCATTCCCTTCCATCCCGCCTTGAAATATAACTCTCTAACCTTAATTAAGATCTTCTAACATTATCATTCCAGCAAATTCCTGAAGATGAAACAAGCCCTGGAGCCGTAGTAGAAACTTTGGGTGTCCCCAAGGAAATAACAAGATCTTTATCCACCGGGAACTTACCCTCATCGGGGATCACCCTCGACGTACCTCATCCATCCACATCTCGCCAACCTCAAGACGTCCCTCGCGAAGAAGTCGTAGAGGAACCATTCACGAAGAAGGAGGTCACTAAGAAACTAAATAGAGGTTATTACTTCGGGAGGATCAAGAAGTTGGAAGATAAGGAGATCCCTATGTCCCCGCCGTTGACGAGGAGGATCAGGAGGATCACCGACGCGTCGGAAGGAAAATATGACCCGTCAGATTCCCCCCAGCTCGGCGGCCCTCGTGGTATACCTGTCATCACCGTCACCAGAAGGCATTCTGATGGGAACGTCGGTGATCTAAGCTTCGACAGCACGGAGTACGTCCCGGCGTCCGCCTACGAAGAGATGGAGTTTGACAACGTCCTGGACCGAGGTCCCGAGGACGACTTCACCGTCGACTACGAGAGGTCTAACATCGACAGGTTCGCCTCCTCTACGAGGCGCTCTTTCAGAAAGTTCGTGATGAAGCCGGTGAGGATGTGGCAGGACGTGCATTTCCTGCCTGACCCCGAGGACACCTCCAGACAGATGATGTCCGGGGAACCGCGCGCCAAGTTCACTGTCCTCGACATCACTTCCAGGAGGTGGTTCCCCCTCTCTTTCATCTTATTACAGGCCATCTATTGGGTGGCTTACATGTTCTACATCACCGACGATTTCCCTGAGAAACAGTACAAGATATTGAGGAGGGTTCGGACGTAGCGGATTACAAATCTGATGATTTTATTTTTTGAAGGGGGTGGGGGACACTTTATTTTTCCTGGAATTTTTATCATCAATTTTAGTGGTAATCTACTCGAATTGACATGAGAGGAGAGTGGAAAATCATTTAGGAAAAAATACTCTTAGTAACCCGTCCGGGATTTGAACTCCAATCTTCCCCTCATCAGTAGGTCACTTTCTAGAATTATCTTAACACGCAAAAACTTAGAAATAGTTTTGAAAATCTTGAAGATTCAAACAAATTTAAGAGGGCACATTAAACAAAAAGTAAAAAAAAAATGTTTATTTTAAATAAAATGTTTTAGTATCAGATTCTTGATGATTTAAGATTTTTAATTTTACTTTCTCAAATAAATTGATGTCATTCTTAAAATTTTGAACTTTGACATTTTATCAAGGGCTTAGAAAGCAAATTTTTTTAGTGTAGTCCGCTAAAAAATTGTACTATACCTTTAGTCAGTGGTAGTTTTCACACTTTTATATGAACCCCCCGCCCCTCTTGGAGGTCCATTAAATTAGAGGGGTCCCAACCCCCTTTTCTACACCTCTGCCTTTCATGTCATGGCGAACTCAAAACATGAGCTATAAAATCCTTTCCTTCCCCATAAATATTTTAGAAACAGCAAACCCTCTGCTTAAGTAAAAATAAACGTTCCGCCACAATCGTACAAATATTTCGTATATTATCTTACAGTTTTACCATAAGACTTTATCAGCACACACAATATATTATATTTAAGCAATACGATGGTTGATTTGCTCTTATCTTAGTTAAATAATTTATCAGTAAGTAATTCAAAAATACATAAATTCTAAATGTTTACATAACCATCCATGAATATGAATAAAGGATTATTTTCAATTTTTTATTTTTTATTTTTAAACCTTTGTAAAACCTTATTTACTTTATAATTTAAATTGCATTTGATCTCTTATTTAGCTATTGTTACATTTGTAATCATTAATACAATAGAGAGCAAGAGTCCCTCAGATAGGAATACCTCTGTCTTCAACTCTAATATTTTACAATAAAAATGGCCGATATAGGATATGTTTTATATCCTACTAGGCATATTATTGCATAAATTGAGCTGTGAAAATAAAATCTTGTACAATATTGGGTGTTCACAAGCCACAATATTGTGATCACAAAATCTTTTATCATCTTTGGTGTCCACAAAGCAAAATATTGTGATCATACATTCTTGTATCATCTTTGGTGTCCACAAGGCACAATATTGTGATCACATATTCTTGTATCATCTTTGGTGTTCACAAGGCACAATATTGTGATCACAAATTCTTGTATCATCTTTGGTGTTCACAAGGCACAATATTGTGATCACATATTCTTGCATCATCTTTGGTGTTCACAAGGCACAATATTGTGATCACATATTCTTGTATCATCTTTGGTGTTCACAAGGCACAATATTGTGATCACATATTCTTGTATCATCTTTGGTGTTCACAAGGCACAATATTGTGATCACATATTCTTGTATCATCTTTGGTGTTCACAAGGCACAATATTGTGATCACATATTCTTGTATCATCTTTGGTGTTCACAAGGCACAATATTGTGATCACATATTCTTGTATCATCTTTGGTGTTCACAAGGCACAATATTGTGATCACATATTCTTGTATCATCTTTGGTGTTCACAAGGCACAATATTGTGATCACATATTCTTGTATCATCTTTGGTGTTCACAAGGCACAATATTGTGATCACATATTCTTGTATCATCTTTGGTGTTCACAAGGCACAATATTGTGATCACATATTCTTGTATCATCTTTGGTGTTCACAAGGCACAATATTGTGATCACATATTCTTGTATCATCTTTGGTGTTCACAAGGCACAATATTGTGATCACATATTCTTGTATCATCTTTGGTGTTCACAAGGCACAATATTGTGATCACATATTCTTGTATCATCTTTGGTGTTCACAAGGCACAATATTGTGATCACATCTTGTATCATCCATCTCTGGTGTTCATAAGGCACACTCTTGTGGCCTCAACATGTTTCTTATAGTATTCAGAAATCTTGAATGGGTTAAAAGCGAATGTTTCAGTAACAAACTGAGAATAACCCTCTTTTAGTCGCTGCATAGTCTAAGGCGATACTCTCACAGTAGACTAAATCACTGAACGACGAGGATATTGTGGTTCAAATCTCGGTCAGGTGTACTTCTTATAAATAAAACCTTCCTCACCTCTAAAATCACTAGATTAATTATTATATAAGCGTATAACCTAAATGGGTAGTAATACGCGGTATTCCAAAAAACAACTGAAAATAGCATGACTGCATCATCCGCGTTAGCCGGGGTAGGTTAAACAGTGCACGTGTCACACGTATGAACTGACTAACACGTGTCACACGTGTGAAATGACTAGCACGTGCCACACGTGTGAAATGACTAGCACGTTTCACACGTGTGAAATGACTAGCACGTGCCACACGTGTGAAATGATTATCACGTGTCACACGTGGGAAATGACTAGCACGTGTCACACGTGTGAAATGACTAAATTCTAATAATCATAAGGTACTTGGATCAATAAGTATAGAATATTAATAGTAATATAGTAAATACCTTCAATTTGGACCACAAAAAAATATTTTATTTTCTAAAAAGTTCTTTCTACGAAAATTGGATTGTAAATATTACTTGTCTGTAAAGTATAAGAATTAATGTACTGTACATTACATATGCTTTTTTTTTCTTGTCATGAACCCTCGGAAAAAGGTATATACCTAAATGTTGACTGTCAGAAGTCAGCTGTGAGCTGTCAGTCAGCACCAAAGAAGCCGTGCGGCTACTGTAGTTACGCTAGGGATTTTTAGGGATTATTAAGATTATATTTAGAGAAAGTGTAACCCACATTTTCATGAAAGGAGAGTGGAAAACTTTTTTTTTACCCTCAGTACACACCGACCGAGATTCGAACCCCGATCTCCCCGTCATAGACAGTCTAGTCTAATGCGAGAGTAGCATGTTAGACCATTATGCCACCGAAGCAATTAAATTTGTTTATTAATTAATAAATAAATATGTTTATTTAAATAAGGCTTTGGGAGATGGGGAGTTGAAAATACACCGAACACATAATATGTTTCTGTAACAGTGTATATTATTTTATGTATTCTCTTTGGTGAAAGTCAATGATATTTTTCCCCCCTTTATGTTTCTTTAGAAATGTATATTATTTTGTCTCACTTATATATCTAGTTATAAGTATAATTATTAAGATAAAGTAACGAGAATATCTATGCGTTGCAACGTACCATTCAATTTTTATCTGTACACTTAGCACAATGTTTATTAACGACTTCATATGAGTTGAAGGGTGTAAATTGTAAACCACATTTAGAATCACATGTGTAAACAGAAAATCACCTTAAACGCCCCCGAGCGGGATTCGAAATCTATCATTTCCGACAAAGTCGACATAGTAGAATGCGACTATAAACTTTTTTTAAGACCTCTTGGCCACAGCTGTTGGTGTCTATATTTTATCGAAACAGAGTGTGACACCTAAAAAAAATAATTGAACAATCACACGTTTAAATAACGAATCATTTACACGGTTGATACTCCTCCTTCATTTGTCACGTACAGGGTGGTCCAAAACAAGAAGCTGGCCACCCAATCACAATGGACGAATACTCTATTTTTAACTTGTGTGGACCACTTTACCACTACCCCCCCCCCTACCGCTACCCCCACTCTCTTTCCCTCTTAAACATTCGGGCGTCTCGGCCAAAATTACATGAATGGTTATCATGTTGGCTACACCTGTTTCTCTCGAGAAATGGCTTTTGGCAAACACTCAACTCGGTTGTGGCCGATTTTCATATCCCCCCTTCCCCTATTGAGGATTTAAATTACAAATTTAACGCAGAGCAACAACAGCAGAACCGCTATTATAGTCGATATATATTATTATTATTATTATTAGCACCGCGTCTTACTACCCGTTCGGGTTATACGCACTTACGCTAATGTGTAATGGTAGGGTGATTGTGAGATGAAATGGAGGACCTACAGTTTAACGTGGGATCCGAACCACGGTGGAGGTCTGGCATTCCACACATTCATAAGTTGTGATTAATACACGTCTTGTCAGAGGTGAAGGAAAAGGTTGAAAATCAGATAAATCTGTGCCAGGACCGGGGATTGAACCCCAGACCCCAGCACAGAGGTCCGACACCTTACCCCCTAGACCGCCAGGTCACCTCGGTATATATAATATGTGGCTTCCAGAGTATGTTTTTTTTAACTTGCTTGTATAGAGAACGTATTGCGATCACGAACATTTTCCACTTCGAGGTTAAAATGGATCTAAAAGTTTTATGTGCTTCTGTACTTTTAAAAAAAAGTTAGTTTTATTATTTATGTCTGTTTGTTTGTCCTTCTCTGGGTAAGATTGTTTTATCAGAAAAAGGTACAAATACTATAATAAGATGATAATAGTCATCATTTTGACACGCCAACAGTGAAAAATAATAATAATATAATTACTTATAGCATTTATAATTACATTTAAAAAATGTTAAGTCCAACACAATAATTTTAATGAATAAACGGAAAATAAAAACTATATATTATAGAACGGTATTTAAAATCGATAAACATTGAAATTATTTATATAATACTCAAAATAGAATGTTCAATTATTTTAAAGTAGCGTATGGAATTAAAATAGTGAATTTCCTCAAGGTGGTAATGCGCGGGAAGTGATAAAAGGTAATTTTTTCTGCGGGTCTCTTTATCAAAACATCTGTTTGGTCAACAGAAATAAAATATTTCTCCAGTAGAAACATATAGTTTAATTTTCTCCCCACAGTGATATCAACAGTTGTTGAATATCTGTCATGAGGATAGTGGGCATTAGATGAGAAACTTTTTAAATGAAGAGAAAAGTTGACATTAAATTCCAGGACACCCTTGACAGAAATTCAACAATTGTTGGTATCAGCGTGTGAAGAAAATTAAACTATAGGTTTCTACTGGAGCAATATTTGATTTATTTTGGTAAAAAATGTTTTGCTATGAAAACTGCAAAAACATTGCCCTTTTCTCGCGTCCCCTACATCCACATCTCAAATTATTCTCTGATTTTGTCTATTCTCATGTAATAAAAGTGAAAATTAGATAAATCTAAAGTTCACTCTACTAAACAGATAGAACGACCAAAATGGCTGAACTATAAGCGTTACTTAGGGCTTTGGCCATTTTAAACCCCCCTTCCCCCTTGTAATCAAAACTAAGCAAAGACCTGACCCCTCCCCTCTTGATTACGCAAGATTTGTCGACTTTTTTAAATTTGTTCACAGGAATAACCATTATTTTACTAATGCAATTTTGCTTCAAAGCCTGAAAAGGTAGTAAAGCACGAACAAAAAATAATAAAAATTCATGAAATTTATTGTAATTATTAACATATAAATGTAAATTAATATTGCGAAATAATTGACTATTTAACACTGGTATACAATTAATTTAAATTTATTGAACAGGTAGAATTATAACAATCTAGAACATTAAAAAAAGTCTAAAATTTTAATTTACTTTTAATTGAAGTTATAGAAAAAGTGTTATTAGTGCATACATGAATATTATATTTATAGAAACACACCCTAAGTCCTAAATTCCGATTAATCCGATGACCAAGGACCTTGAATCTAAGTCTCAACACTTTCAATTATTATGTTTCTATTTGGGGGAGCTAGGTCACTTAAGCTATAGATCACTTCTATAGACTTCTCCACTTCTTCCTAGTTTACCCCTCAGCATCTTCAGAGCTAGACTTCTCCACTTCTTCTTAGTTTAGCCACCCAGCATCTTCAGAGCTAGACTTCTCTACTTCTTCCTAGTCTAGCCACTCAGTATCTTCAGAGCTAGACTTCTCCACTTCTTCCTAGTCTAGCCACTCAGCATCTTCAGAGCTAAACTTCTCCACTTCTTCCTAGTTTAACCACTCAGCATCTTCAGAGCTAGACTTCTCCACTTCTTCCTAGTCTAGCCACTCAGCATCTTCAGAGCTATACTTCTCAACTTCTTCCTAGTCTAGCCACTCAGTATCTTCAGAGCTATACTTCTCTACTTCTTCCTAGTCTAGCCACTCAGTATCTTCAGAGCAATACTTCTCCACTTCTTCCTAGTCTAGCCACTCAGCATCTTGAGAGATAGACTTCTCCACTTCTTCCTAGTCTAGCCACTCAGCATCTTTAGAGATAGCCTTCTCCACTTCTTCCTAGTTTAGCCACTCAGCATCTTCAGAGATAGACTTCTCCACTTCTTCCTAGTCTAGCCACTCAGCATCTTCAGAGCTATACTTCTCCACTTCTTTCTAGTTTAGCCACTCAGTATCTTCAGAGCTATACTTCTCCACTTCTTCCTAGTCTAGCCACTCAGCATCTTCAGAGCTAGACTTCTCCACTTCTTCCTAGTTTAGCCACTCAGCATCTTCAGAGCTATACTTCTCCACTTCTTCCTAGTTTAGCCACTCAGCTTCTTTATGTCTAGACTTCTCCACTTCTTCCTAGTTTAGCCACTCAGCATCTTCAGAGCTAGACTTCTCCACTTCTACCTAGCTTAGCCACTCAGCATCTTCAGAGCTAGACTTCTCCACTTCATCCTAGTTTAGCCACTCAGCATCTTCAGAGCTATACTTTTCCACTTCTTCCTAGTTTAGCCGCTCAGCATCTTCAGAACTAGACTTCTCCACTTCTTCGTAGTTTAGCCACTCAGAATCTTCAGAGCTAGACTTCTCCACTTCATCCTAGTTTAGCCACTCAGCATCTTCAGAGCTAGACTTTTCCGCTTCTTCCTAGTTTAGCCGCTCAGCATCTTCAGAGCTAGACTTCTCCACTTCTTCCTAGTTTAGCCACTCAGCATCTTCAGAGCTAGACTTCTCCACTTCATCCTAGTTTAGCCACTCAGAATCTTCAGAGCTAGACTTTTCCACTTCTTCCTAGTTTAGCCGCTCAGCATCTTCAGAGCTAGACTTCTCCACTTCTTCCTAGTATAGCCACTCAGCTTCTTCACAACTAGACTTCTCCACTTCTTCCTAGTTTAGCCACTCAGCATCTTCAGAGGTAGACTTCTCCACTTCATCCTAGTTTATCCACTCAGCATCTTCAGAGCTAGACATCTCCACTTCTTCCTAGTTTAGCCACTCAGCATCTTCAGAGCTAGACTTCTCCACTTCTTCCTAGTTTAGCCACTCAGCATCTTCAAGAGCTAGACTTCTCCACTTCTTCCTAGTTTAGCCGCTCAGCATCTTCAGAGCTAGACTTCTCCACTTCTCCCTAGTTTAGCCACTCAGCATCTTCAGAGCTGTCCGAAGTCTAAGCGGCTTGCGATGCGCCCTCCCTCAATATTGTTCGTCCCTACCGGTCTTACGTAAGCATTGTTCTGACCCCCCGCTCCCCTTGTCCACACAAATAAGCAAATCTCGAATCTCCTCCCCCCTAAGGTACTTACGTAATATTTGAAAGCCCCCACAGGGAAAAAAAAATCATAATCTGAGATGCCTGAAAAAAAAAAGGTATGCATGCAAACATTTACAAAAAAATAATGGTCGTATAAATAAAAGGGCATCATAACAAAGTTTGAGTAAAAATAAGAGTTTAAGAACTAAAAGATTTCGAACCTTGTCATAGTCATAATAATGATATTTAATTATTATTTTTTAAATCAGCAAGGAAAGAAAAATAGAGCAACCATGTGGTGAAAATATTTTAGGGGGAAGACGTTTCAAAATAGATATTTTTAAAAAAATGCAAGTTTTAAATGAGTCCAAAAGATTGAACTAGTGTCTTAAGCGGTTTTACCCCCTAGGATCAGCTGGCAGATTTCCTCAGAACGGCTGTCGGTCGCGTCTCTGCAAATAGTTCTCAAAATCTCGTAGGATCGGGAGATTCCTTAGTCCACACGAGACATTAGGCGAGAGAGAGTCGAGTGAAAAAAAAACAAATCTTTTAGTTAGCGATCGTAAACATTAGAAGCGCCGGTATCTAAAACAATCGAGACACGCCGTGTCGTGGCTAGAGAAAAGTTCGAGTGGCATCTCTTAATTGGTGATGTTCTTTGGTGCGGAATAAATTGATATCAACAAATATAATTGAAATTCTTTGGAATTAAACTCAGTGTAATGTTATGTTTTTCATTCAAGTGCCTCTTGTTAGGATCAATTGTCTAGGTTGGATTCTATTTCAGGTGGTGACCTGGTGGTCTATGGGGGTAAGGTGACGGACTTCTGTGCTGGGGGTCCGTGGGTCAATTCTCGGTCCCGGAACAGATTTATCTGATTGCCAAACCCTTCCTTCACCTCTGACAAGACATCTTGTGAATGTGGGGAATGCCAGGCCTCCCACGGTGGTTCGGATCCCACGTTAAACTGTAGGTCCTCCATTTCATCTCACAATCACCCTATCATTACACGTTAGCGTAAGTGCGTATAACCCGAACGGGTAGTAAGACGCGGTGCTAATAATAATAATAATAATAATAATAATAATTGAACCAAAGTGAGCAAGGATTATAGCAGGTAGGAGCTATTAAAGGTGACAGATGCGGACAACATGACTTGACGTATGAATACGTGAAAGTAGATTTAGTTACTTTTCTAGGTGTCAAATAAGGATTTTCCTATATAAAAATAAATACGAGTATAGTAAGTTTTATATTTGTTGGAAAAGGGTTTTTCGCATGAAAATTGGACTGTAGAAAATTTTCGGGCTATCAAATAAGGTTTTTAATACGAAAATAGGATTTTAATATTTTCTATGCATGTTATATAAGGATACTTTTTATGTATTATTATTATTAGCGCCGCGTCTTACTACCCGTTCGGGTTATACGCACTTACGCTAATGTGTAATGGTAGGGTGATTGTGAGATTAAATGGAGGACCTACAGTTTAACGTGGGATCCGAACCACGGTGGAGGCCTGACATCCCCCACATTCACAAGATGTCTTGTCAGAGGTGAAGGAAGGGTTTTGCAATCAGCTAGATCTGTGCCGGGACCGAGGATTGAACCCCGGACCCTCAACATAGAAGTCTGACATCTTACCCCTAGACCACCAGGTAATGTCTCTTTTAGGTAAATTTGACTGTAGTAACTTTTCAATATGTCATAATAAGGATCGTCATATGAAAAATGAACCGTAATAACTTTTCAAGCTGTCAGATAAAGTTTTTCTTATGAAAATTGGATTGTAGTAACTTTTATATCCGTCATATAAGATTCCTATGATAATCTGACTGTAGAAAATTTTCTAGCTGTCAAATAAGGTTCTTCATTTGAAAAATAAACAGCAGTGACCTTTCTATTTGTCAAGTAAGGGTCTTCATGTGAACATTGGACTGTACTTTGAAGACATTTAAATACGGTAGCCAAATGCTTTTCTAGTCCTGTAAAGGCTATTTATGTTGAACTAGCTATATGTGACATTCAAACAGTAAAATGACTTTAAGAAAGTTTGTAAAGGTATACATTCTAATTTTTTTCACGATCCTGCTAACCAACCTCACGTGTGGTTCGATTTTCCAAAAGGATTATGGGTTCATATCGAGGAACGTGTCTGCCACGCTGGATAATTTACTCGACAAGAAGCGGTATGATAAGAGGATAAGACCAGACTTTGGAAGTAAGAGCAATCATATTTTAATTTGTCCGTGGATTATGAATTTTATTTTTTAAAGCCCGTCTCACCCCACAGATAACACCTAACTTAGGTAGGTAATACAGTTAGAACCAGACGTCTTAAGGTGAGAGTGTAGGGGACGTGAGAAAAGGTAAATGTTTTTGCAGTTTTTATATCAAAACAACATTTTGGACAAAAAATCAAATATTTCTCCGGTAGAAACTTAAAGTTTAATTTACTGTTTATACTAATACGAGCTCTAATTAGCTCTACTCCTATATAGCATAGGCTAACATGAGTCAGTCATCCGTCTTCAGTGATTGAATGGTCTAAGGCGTCACTCCCGTGTTAGACTGGCCTGCTGATGATTGGAAGATCGGGGCTCGAATCCTGGGTTGGGTATACAGAGAGTGGTTTTGTTCTAACCGCGATGATGGTTTTAGGGATTAGGAAGGTAATATTTATAGGAAGTGTACCAACATTTACACGGAGGGAGATTTGAAAACAAATTTTTGGAAAATACACCCGAACCGGGATCGATCTCTGATCTCCCCGTCAGCAGCAGTCTCGTCTAATGTGAGATTAGCGACTTGGACCATGCGGCCATCTAAGCGGATGAAAAACAAATCGTTTCACCGAAATGAAACCCGATCATTTTGGGGTTGTTTAGGCTGAAATTGGTTGCGATAGAAGCTTTACTGTATACATGAAATAAAGTGTTAAAAGGGTCCACGGACGTTAATAATCCTGTTGACGTCGCTCGAGACATGATTGGCCTGTAAAAAACAACACTTGGGTTCTTTCTATTTATCGTTCACGTTACGTGAAAGCTATCCGCTGGACAATTCCTTGCTTCTAGCCAAGTGAATCGTGATTGTTCCCATTAAAAAATAAAACACACACACAAAAAAAGAACCGTCGCGTTACGTGATCTACAGTAGCCCCACGGCTTCTTTGGTGCTGACTGACAGCTGACGGCTTTGAAAAGTTATCTGATAGCTCGTGATCTTAATTAATATCACACATTTGTATCCGACGATTTCCGCACGTCCATCATAAGCCCTGCCTTAAAATATGAGTGAAGAATGATCCTGGGTAACGGGACGAGTCCTGGATAGCTCAGTGGTTAAATCAGTGGAATACTAAGCTAAAGGTCCCGGGTTCGATTCTCGTGTCCAGGTGTCAATTTTAAATTTTCAGAATATAATATCTAGATGGTGTAATCCTCACTGAAAAGCATGAATAATTGCTTTGACTACTTGATTCAAATTATGTATCCCTACGCCGAACCATATGATCTGCAAAAAATATGTGTTTAGCAGTTGTCACTTCTGACAGTCAACATTTAGGTATATACCTAAATATTGACTGCCAGAAGTCAGCTGTGAGCTGTCAGTCAGCACCAAAGAAGCCACGGTGCTACTGTAGACATTATTATCACCTTGCCGGCTGAGTTCTGTCTAAATTTACTCTCAAACTTGTTGTCCATCACCCGGCTCCTTTCGGGACCAGCATTTCTACGCGTAATACAACTAAACAAGGCCTGGAAAACATTAAAATTTTCCAGAAATTTACCTCTCGTAGAATAGATAAATGAATCATTTGAAGCGTCACTCTTGAATAATTGGCTGGACTGTCGATGACGAAGAGATCGGGGTTCGGTTCCGGTCGGATGTAATGGGTTTTTTTTCCCCATAATTATTTTCCACTCTTCCCGCTACGCAAATGCTATTACACTTCCTCTAAATTCAACCGTACTCAAACCTAACTCATTAGAATAGGATAGTTAGTTAGTTAGTTAGTTAGTTAGTTAGTAGGCCTATATAGATGTATAACACGAACGGGAAGTAGAATACGGCACCATATAAAATTGAAAAAAAAATTAAAAAAAGTTGAGGCATCACACCCACAAAAATTTGGAGTGCTGATAACAGGAAGGTAAGGGTTCGAATCTCGGTCGGTTGTACTTATAGTGGTTTTCCCAAAAAGGTTTTCCATGGTTCTTCAGTGCAAATGCGATTACATATTACCTCTAAAATGCTTCCTTCCTCATCGCTATTCCACTAGAGTGATCATCTATGCGTATAACCTGAACAGGTAGTAAGACGCGGGGATAATATATAATAATGTGATAAATAACGACAGTCTGTAGCACGTCTGATAATTGAGCTAAGGGTCCCAGGTTTGATTCCTTGCATAGTCGAGAATGTATAATTGATTAAATGTGGGTTTCCCTCTTCTCAGTGATGAATTAACAGTCCGGGGGGCTGGATGTTGTGTATGTTCTAAATTTAAGTTAGTTTATAAGTTGTGCGCTAATATAATTCTTCGGTTTAGAAGGTGCACGTTAAATATCTCAAATAAAAAAAAGGATGAATTATTTCGTCGCTGAACACGCAGTCCACCGTGTCAAGCTCATTTAATTTAGTTTATCGTTGTCGGGGAGGTTCTGTTTCAAATCCCAGTCCAATGCACTGAGGATATTTTTTATTCTTTTCTAAATGGTTTCTCACTCATCCTCTACGCAAATGCTGGTATATTTCTCCTCGATTTTACCTTTCTCATTCATACCACATTACTGTAATTATGTTTAATATGTACAGCACAAACAGGAAGGGAGAGGCATTTGGGGGGGG
>CABEEJ010002954.1:56180-79534 GCA_901482245.1 Timema douglasi
TTTTTTTTTTTTTAAAAGTCGATGTCTCATGCATGACCTACTGAAACCTAAACCGGTGGTTTTCGCAATTCCGTCTGTCTGTCTGTCTGTCTGTACCCCAGGTTAGAGTCAAAACTATTTTACCGACTGAGTTAAAACTTGTTTTCTGGAGTTTCTTCATAAGCTCCTCTTCGAGGTGTTTTTGGAACTGTATATCTAGCCTTAAATTTAAGGATAGTGTACTGAAGGGGAAAAAAGAGAAATATATATTTTCTCGAAACTTGCTCTAACGATTTTGAATAAATTTTATATTTAGACACTGTTTATCATTATAAACAAGATGGAAACTCTCATTTTCTCATGAACATGACTTTTAGGTTACTTTACATAGGGAAATTTTCAAATTTTCAAATTTCTCAGCAACTATTTGAGATATGAAATAACTTATTGTTGTAAAGTTATAAAACTATTAATAGATAAAAATCTTTAATTTGAAATATATTTTTATA
This sequence comes from Timema douglasi, assembly GCA_901482245.1. Classification (NCBI taxonomy): domain Eukaryota; kingdom Metazoa; phylum Arthropoda; class Insecta; order Phasmatodea; family Timematidae; genus Timema; species Timema douglasi. The sequence goes on from CABEEJ010002954.1 coordinate 56,669, forward strand.
AAACCAATCATTTTTAGCTAGAAGCAAGTGTGTATATATATATATATATATACACTTTTTAATTCAAGTCTTTGAAAATGAATTTGATTCTTATGCTCTTTGGTGAACAAAGATGTTTCTCTTTTCTCAATTTTTCTGTAACAGTGTTCCTAGTTCCTAATGCCATAGAGAAAGTAACAGTGAATATTATTCCATTTATGATCTTTGGTGTGGTGTTTCTACAACAATGCATAGACCTAGTATTTCGTTTCACAAATCTTACGAGTTCTTACTAAATGTTTATTTTAATATAAAAATAGGGAGAAAGTCTTTGCGGTGCACCGTATCATTTATTTTTTTGAATTATTTTCAGACGTTCTTGATGGACATCTACTTCAGACAGACGTGGCGCGACCCTCGACTCACCTTCTCAATCCCTGGTCAGAAGGAACTGTCCTTGTCGTGGATCTTCATGGACCTGGTGTGGAAACCGGACACCTACTTCATGAACGGGAAGAAGTCTTACCTGCACCGCATCACTGTCCCCAACAAGTTCCTCAGGCTCAACTACGACGGCTCCGTCGTCTACTCTATGAGGTGAGAGGTGACGACAGAAATTTTCCTTTTTCTTGGGGGGAAAAAAATGTTGGCTACTTAAGTTGGTTCCAATAAAGCAATAACCACGATTCTATCTATTTTCTCAAATTCACCCGCCTCGGTGGCGTAGTTGGCTAACGCGCTTGTCGTGTTTAGCTCGACCGCCGAGGACGGGGAGATCGAGGTTCGAATGTCGGTCGGTTGAACTGGGGGGGGTTTTTCCTAAATGGTTTTCCACTCTCCCTCCACGCAAATGCGGGCTCACTGCCTCTAATTCAACCTTCCCAATTCCTAATCTATTAGAGTAATTAGTACTTAAAGCGTATAACGCGAACGGGTAGTAAGACGCGGTGCTAAATATTATTATTATTATTATTCTCAAATTCCCGTATTGCCTACAGCGCTTGGTGGTTAATTGTGTCACTAATGTCTGGATCTGCTTTAAACCAGATATGTTAATACTTCGATATTATTAGCAATTACTTTTTTTGATCCGCTTCAGTGGCCGTGGTGTCTAAAGCGTCACTTTAATGTTTAGACTGGCCTTTTGATGATGGGGAAATCGGAGCTCGAATCTCGGTCGGGTGTAATGAGGGCGGGTTTTTCCAAAAACGTGTTTTTCCATTTACCTTCTACCTGAATGCGGGTACACTTCTTATAAATATAGCCATTATAATCCCTTAAACCATTAGCGTAAATAGTACATAGGTTCACAACCCGAACGGGTAGTAAGACGTGGTGATAAAAACAAGTTTAGGGCAATTTCTAAACATACAGATAATATGAGCATATGACTTACAAACTAACTTAACCATGAAGGTACAACATAACCTTTCCTAACACATATGTACTCACTTATTGATTAGAAAGTGGTACCTTAAAATAAATACATGCCCCTAAATTGGAAACAAAACATGATTTTAAAAAAAAATGTTTTATTAAAATATAAAATTTAATATAATATTTTCATTACAATGTATTGAAAAGTATCTCTCTATACAAATCACAGTTTACTTAATATAATACATATAATATAATAATGTATTTTACTTTGGTGTGAAAAGCAATATTTTAATACAAAATTTTCACTTTTTTTTACATATATATAATTATTACTCTGTAGTAAAAATTAAGGTATGTTTAGGTAAATAACGTTTTGATAAACATACACTGCGCTTACAGCGAAAGTTTAGTCTTACTTTGATTAGTTCCACCATGACTATAATAATAAGTTGCGCCATAGCGGAAACAAACAAGGTAATATTTGCCACAGTTCAGCGTATATTAAGTATACATTTATCAAAGTAACATTACTTTTTTAACTAACATAACTAGTTAATTTAAAAGTTACATTTAAAAAAATAATATTCTTCATGTTTTGTAAGACGTTTATAAAGTAAGTAGTAAAGTAATTTAATCAATATATTTTAGAACGAGTAGTTAATAAAATATATATTTCAACTAGTCTGTAAGCTACTCATAATGTGCAGGGATTCGAACCAAAATATGTATATATTCTATTTCTTGTTCCGGTTTTTCCGGTAAACATTTTAAGGTTCTTCTTCTGGTTCCTGTCAGAGAAAAATAAATGTTACAGATTCTGTTTTTTTCTCTCTTTAATTTAATAGCTATGCTACCATTATAAAATTTGTAATTAGTTTTGAAAAAGCATCAACAATACGAAGAATATCAAACACATCAGATATTAGAAATTGAATATAAGTTATAAAGCTTGCATTGTTTCTTCATAGTGAAGTTTTGCGCCTTAGATATTCCTGATTTTATTTTAAACCTATTTTTTTTAAATACCAATTTAATAATCACACTATCAAGTTCGACTCATTAGAAAAGATGAAAGCTATTTGTAACACTAGACCCTTCCCCCTCCCCCCGCATTATTATTTTCAACACACATATTGAAGAATCATCATAGACTCTACTATAAAAAAGGTGACCTGGTGGTCTAGGGGTAAGGTGTCAGACTTCTATGCTGGCGGCTGGGGTTCGATCCTCGGTCCCGGCAAAGATTTATCTGATTACCAAACCCTTCCTTCACCTCTGACAAGACATCTTGTGAATGTGAGGAATGCCAGGCCTCCACCGTGGTTCGGATTCCACGTTAAACTGTAGGTCCTTCATTTCATCTCACAATAACCCCACCATTACACATTAGCGTAAGTGCGTATAGCCCGAACGGGTAGTAAGACGCGGTGCTAATAATAATAATAATAATCTACCATAAAATATGAGTGATTATCGACATTTTTATGAGGAATAAATTTAATTTTCAAAATAAAATATAACCTATGTTACTCGCTGATAATGTAGCTTTATATTGGTGAAAGAATTTTTAAAATTGGTCCAGTAGTTTTTGAGTTTATCCATTACAAACAACAACAAAAACCAATCTTTCCTCTTTATAATATTAGTGTCGATAAAACATATGTGGGGAAATAAACGTATAAAGTTTGGGATTAGTTTTTATACATAATCACTGGTTGTAAAGATGAAGGGATTTTAAACTCAAAAATATGTATTTTAAAGGATTATTTATTTTATACAGTAGCCTCATGGCTTCTTTGGTGGCGACTGACAGCTAAAAGCTTTGAAAAGTTACCAGACCAAATTATGTACGCCTACGCCGAACCATATGATCTGCAAAAACATGTGTTTAGCAGCTGTCACTTCAAAATTTAGGTATATACCTAAATGTTGACTGTCAGAAGTCAGCTGTGAGCTGTCAGTCGCGTCAGATGATAAAAGGTTGGGAACCACTGCCTTAAACCGTTTGGATCCCGAGGTGGGTATTTAAGTATAATTAAACTGTAATTTACCTTTATGCAGAATTGCTAATATTAATCGTGGCGAATATTTATTTTGATAGCATTTACAACAGCACCAAGGAAGCCACGAGACTACTGTAGGTGTAGTTTGATACAGTCCAATTTTCATAGTAAGGGCCTTTTAAAAAATAACAATTATTTTTCCCTCAAAATTGATAACATTTTACTTGGTTCGATTCTTGGAATGGCCGTAAAAATTTTCATCGGTGAAATTATGGGTTTACACTTTCATAGTGAGGAATTAATGGCTTGGTGGCTGAAGGATGTGTCTGTTTTAGATTTAAGTTAGTTTTTTAAATCGTGTTCTGATATAATCAGTTGGCTTAGAAAGTACACGTTAAATAGCTCAAATATATAAATATAGGTTTTTATTAAAAGTATAGCCACAGATCACATGAGTTAAATTATGAATAAGTGAAAGTAGCTCTAGTAGCTTTTCTAACTATCAATAAGACCTTTCCTATGAAAATTGGACTGTTACATCGACAGTCAATGCTCTCGGCCAAGACGAAACCCGAACGGGAAGATAAAAGGTTTTGGTTTTTTTCCGCAGAGCAGTATTGTTCTGTCTTGTTTTGTCTTCCTAACAAAGCGAACCTCTACTTTGACAACGTGTTTCACCTGACGACGCCGTGTGTAGGTTTACTCCTAGGCTCCAGCCTAATCTTGAAACCGCCCGCGAGCCTAAGGGTGATGTGCGCGCAGAGCCTCTTCATCTCGTCTCTGTCACACGCCGGTTGGACCACGAAGTGTCTGATGACGGTCGCGATGACAGTCTTCATCTGGAGGATGGCGTACTTTGCGCCCACGCACTTCCGGGAACCTCCGGAAAACGGGAGATAGGCGTACGGGTGCCGACCCTTGCAGCGTTCCGCTGAGAAGTTCTCCGGATTGAATTCTTCTGGATTCGGATATATCTTAGGGTTGTGGTGGAGGAAGTAGATATTGAATATCACGTCACTGCCTTTAGGTATCGTGTAACCGTTGATTTCAATGTCCTCGGAAGCCTCTCTGGGGATCACAGGTACCACGGGATAGAGTCGCAGAGATTCTTTGATGACCTTATCGACGTACCTCATGTTGTTGAAATCCTCCATCGTGACCGGGCGATCCAGGTCGTCCCCGAAGATGTCACTAATCTCCTCGTAAACTTTCGCCTGGATGTCCTGATGGAACCCCAACAGCATGAACAGGAAACTCAGGTTCGACGCGGCAGTCTCGAACCCGGTGAACGTCAGGATGTTTATCTCGCCGATGATGTCCTTCTTCGAGAACGTAGAGTTGTTGTTCTCCACCGAGTCTATGACAAGGTCGAGGAAAGCTTTGCGCTGTTTCCCGTTCTCCGAACCTTTGGTGGCGCTGTCCTTTAAGTTTTCTCGGTACTGTTTGACCTTTTTATCTATCAGCGTCTCGCTGAAGTTGATCAGATACGACTGACACTCCTTCATTCTCTTGTAACCAGGGGTGAGCCAGAAAATGAAGGGGATCTGCAGCCACGGTTTCAGGTACATATCCACCATCAGGTAGAAATATTCGGTCATCGAGTCCAAGTATTTACTGTCGTTCTTCTCCTGAGACCGCATGCTAATCCCCATCACGGTCTCGCACACGTTATCAAAGGTGCACAAGGTGAGATAGTCTAAGACGTCTATTATTTTGGAGGTTTCCGCACCTTCCCGTAGATTCTTCACCAGGATCTTGGCGTTCCTGTTGAATATCTCGACAAACGAGGTCAGGATGTTGTAGTGGAACGTGGGTACGATAACCTTGCGGTGGTATTTCCATTTCTCCCCGCTGAGGAGGAACAGACCGTCGCCTAGAGGGTACTTGTCGAGCAGATCTTTGATGTCGTCCCTCCCCAAACACTTGGGGTTATTCATGAGGTTCTCCAGATCCACAGGGTCCGAGACCACGACGAGGAGACGTGGTCCTATCCAGAGCCTCAACGTCGGGATGTACAGACTCGCGACCTTGAGGTATTTCTGAAGGGTCTCCTCCATCGTCCAGCCGACCATGTCCGTGATGTTCCCGAGGAAGGGGAGGACTTTGGGTCCCGGTATTCTGTTACCCAGCTCACGAAGACGTCTTCTTTTCCACCAGAAGTTGACGAAGTAGACAACTACGATGAACGCTACGGTTATTAGTACAACAAACCCGTTGCTGACGATGGTATGCATCACAAATAGTTGAGAATATTTATTGGTATCAAAATATCTACCTTGTTAGATAATCGAGCCAAACAGTTTACGAAACGTAAATAAATAATAATAAAACTATCAGCACAATTACCAATTTGTAAAGTTTGCTCTTTTTATTCTATTATATCAAGTTTTTTTTGTGATTTAAACTTTAACTCGGTAAATATTTATTATCTGTGCACTTTTCATAAACGAAATAAAACAAACAATTTAGCAGTAACAGTAATATATCTTTATTTCAACAGGTAGTCTCCATAAAATAAAATCTATTTGTATTACTTTTATAAAATATTATGATTAAAATATCACTTTTTTTCACTTTGAGTTTAAATAATTTATAATGACTAAGTAGTGTTACTGAAAAATACTCACTTTTCTCAACAAATATTCACTGGATTTTAAGATATTCTATATCCACAGCATTTTCTGCTGCAATGGTGTAAAAATATCTTGAAATTACTGCAGATTAAATTTGATAGTAGAAATCCCAAGAATAAAATTAAATTTTCCAATCTGAATACTTATGTTTTCGCGTCTAAGATATTTGACATTAACAATTAATTATGAACACAACAAATGTTTTGAAACCAAGATCTATTTTCCTTGTAAGTTGTATGCGCGACTAGTTCCGTATTCTTTATACACGCACGACGTCAACTACAAACAGATTATATCCTTCCGCACTTGTTGAACGAATCATGTCAGACTGAAGTCATACACTCATAGTCAGCTGTTTGCAATTGACTGGAGAAATCTAGAGAAGGTAAAAGTGTCCACAATGCAAAAAAAACAAAAACTGCCATACAAGAAAAGACACCTCCCTCACTACCCCCCTCCCCCACTCACAAATTAGAAAGGGTCCATAGATAAAAGAATAAAGAAAAAGAGATGAAGAGACGTGAGTGGAAAAAAAAAGAGAGACCCTAACAATTATTAGGCCTACACGTAAGTGTGCTACTTATCTGTAGGAAGTACAGTTCCTTTATTATTTTCTGTGTACAAACAGGTTCACAATCAAACTGAACTATGTTCACTATTTACTATTCGTTGGTAACTATAACTTGACACTGAATGGATGACTGAGCTCTTAGTTCACTGGTTCTCAACCTTTATAGTGACATGCACTCTTTTAAACACATGTCAGAGTGCCATAATACCCCCCTCCCCCCTTTTTTTTCAAGATTGCCTAACTCAAAAGTTGCATTTTGAACAATATACACCCACCTCGGTGGAGTAGTTGGCTAACGCGTTTATCGTGTTGAGCTCGACTGCTGAGGACGGGGAGATCGAGGTTCGAATCTCACTCGGGTGAACTGGGGGTGGTTTTTCCTAAATGGTTTTCCACTCTCCCTCCACGCGGGTTCACTTCCTCTAATTCAACCTTCCTAAGTCCTAATCCATTAGAGTAATTAGTACTGAAAGCGTTTAACCCGAACGGGTAGTAAGACGCGGTGCTAAAAATATATAAAATATAACAATATACATATAGTATTGAAAACACTTTATTTTCTATATTAGTACATAATACATATCATTATTATTGTTATTATTATCATTATTATTATTATTATTATTATTAGCACTGTGTCTTACTACCCGTTCGACTATACACACTAACGCTAATGTGTGATGGGAAGGTTATTGTGAGATTAAATAGATGACCTACAGTTTAACGTGGGATCCGAACCACGGTGGAGGCCTGGCATTCCCCGTGGGATCCGAACCATGGTGGGAGGCCTGGCATTCCACACATTCACAAGTTGTCATTAATGCACGTCTTGTCAGAGGTGAAGGAAAGATTTGGCAATCAGATAAATCTGTGCTGGGACCGAGGATTGAACCCCGGACCCCCAGCACAGAAGTCCGACACCTTACCCCTAGACCACCAGGTCACCTAAATACATATTAATTTGATCATGGTGACCTGGCGGTCTAGGGATAAGGTGTCAGACTTCTGTGCTGGGGGTCCGGGATTCAATCCTCGGTCCCGGAACAGATTTATCTGATTACCAAACCTTTACTCCACCTCTGACAAGACATCTTGTGAATGTGGGGAATGCCAGGCCTCCCACCGTGGTTCGGATCCCACGTTAAACTGTAGGCTCCTCCATTTTCATCTCGCTATCACCCTACCATCACACATTAGCGTAAGTGCGCATAACCCAAACGGTTAGTAAGACGCGGTGCTAATAATAATAATAATAATAATAATAATAATAATAATAATTTATGCAAAGTCTGAAATATTGTAGCGTGAAGAAAAAATTTGTTTAATATCCCCCCCCCCCTCCGGTAAACCTCAAAGATCCCGCTCCCCCCTCCCGGTGAAAACCTTAGTCTTAAGTTATGTGGTAAAAGCCGTGTCTAGAGACTCGAGAGTAACGGACTGTACCCCAGCTGGAAGGACAGCCTCAGGGGCTGACCACCGGATTCCTCTTCCTTACATAACAATACTTCTTAACTAACGGGGTTCAACAGAAACCGGTGAAAGTTATCGCCTTAAAAGGAGTGAGTGGGTTTTTTATGGGATTTTGGCGAAGATGTATTACTTACTTGAACATTAGCTGAATCATTGACCAGTACCGTACGGAGCAGCGTTGCCAAATGTAAGATCTACATACTACATAAGACTATAATCTAGAGTAACAAGATCCTTTTAGTTGACGTAACATATTTTCCATTAATTATTAATTTATTATGAAACTAGGCCGATTGATAAGTGTTGTATTGAGCTATAAAATCTAGATTAAATTTTTTCCGTCGACCTCGGAGGCCTTGTGTTTAAGTGCTTGCCTCAGAATCGGATGGTCGTCAGTTCAAACCCTACTGGAGTCAACGACATTTTTTTTAGCGATAAAATTCCGTAGCACAACTTCCTTCGAAGGGGAAGTAAATCCGTCGCTCCTATGTCGATTGTGGCGTGTTAAAAGAACCCTTGAAGGTGTGTGAAAATACCTGGACTGGTAGGCCCTTTCACTCTCGCTCATAGAAATTCTCGTATGCTAATATAATCAGTCAGTTTATAAATAATAATATTTAGCACCGCGTCTTACTTCCCGTTCGGGTTATACGCTTTAAGTACTAATTACTCTAATGGCTTAGGGATTGGGAAGGTTGAATTAGAGGAAGTGAACCCGCATTTGCGTGGAGGAAGAGTGAAAAACCATTTAGGAAAAACCACCCCCAGTTCACCCGACCGAGATTCGACCCGACCGAGATTCGAACCTCGATCTCCCCGTCCTCGGCAGTCGAGCTCAACACGACTAGCGCGTTAGCCAACTACGCCACCGAGGTGGGTCAGTTCAGAAAGTCTACGATAAATACCTCTAATAAATAATAATAATATAATTATACCCTTCACTCCTACCACAAGAGATTTTGGTTTGAATCCCGATGGGGCTGAAATTAATCTTTATGAGATGTGATGTGACTGATTTTTGAAGATAATATATTTGTGGACCTACGCTCTGATATCTTCACTTGTCTATTAAGGTGGGTTGGAAGGGAACGCGAGTTAAGGTCAGTATTTTGTATTAAAAAACAATTTTTGGCCAAAATAAATAAAATATTGGTGGGGTCGATTAAAACCATACAAATACGGACCTTAACACGAGTTTTCTCTCACCTCCACTTCTAGCACGAGTTTTTTTTTCTGGACCGCTTCTGTGGTCAGAATTCATAGATACAGATCCAGAGGTCCCGGGTTCGATCCCCGGAGCTTCCAGATTCTCTGTAAAGCAGTGGATCTGTAACGGGGTTAACTCAGCCTCGTGAGAACAAATGACGAGCTAATGGAATAAATAAGTAGCGGCACCGGTCTATAAAACTGAGATTAATGGCCATATAGATAGTTGTGATGACCACACGACACCCTCCATCCGCAAATGTTGGCACTATCTTCACAAACATATAACGGTTGCTTGCGGGAATGTATCACTGCTATTTCTTTCATTAGAACTCATTTAAATACCTTAAATTTTTGTTTCCATATTTAAAAAAAAATAATTTATTTTCAAAACTGTAAATATAACGTCTCACATAATCTAGTAATCCTAAAAACAAAAGTAATTTCCTGCCGGACAAAAGATTATCCATTTCTCAGATCCGTGTACAATCGTACTCGATACTTGTAAAACTGGCAACCCTGGACAGAAAAACTCCAAATTGACCCGGTCACAGACCGGAAAAACTTCTCAAAGCGGACAAGATACATCATCCAGGGCGAGAAAGGGGGGAAGAGTAAGGAGAAATGAGGAGGTTATGTCAGACCTTATATCAACCTTACAAGTTGTGCAAGTCACGGACAAGCGAGTAACCGAACTACTAAACCCCCCCTACCCCCTTTCTCTTTCTCCCCCATCCACCAACCTTCCTTTCAAACCAACAACCGCCTGTCCTTTGTCGTAATGAGAGTGTTTTCTGTTGTTGAATTGAGGTGCGTACTTTCTAAACACACAGTTTATTATGTCATCATGTGGTTTACAAGATTGACTTTTTTTTTCCTACACTCCAGGTGCTTACAGCGCTAACTTTTGACGTCTCGTAGCGCCGCGACGCAATTTGGCGTCGTTGACCCAAAGTTCATTGCGTGGAAATACTTGTCTAGGCACCTTTTACAACCTGTGTAACTTTTTACCTGGAAATATTAATAACGCTCTATATTCTATCTTTTGTTTTATCGCCGAGTCTTACTACCCGTTCGGTTTATACGCTTATGTACTAATTACTCTAAAGGCTTTAGGGATTAGGAAGGTTATATTTACAGAAAGTGTACCCGCATTTGCGTGAAAGGAGAGTAGATATGTTTTAAAAAAAAACTCCTTTAGTACTCCCAACCTAGATTCGAACCTCGATCTCCTCGTCATCAACAGTATAGTATACTGCGAGAGTTGTGCGTTAGAACACCGAAGTGTGTTTCTACCTAAATGAATTTTGGGATTTACATTAAAGGCTTCACAGCTTAGAGATGATGTAATACAATTGACACTTAAAGTGTCAACGGGCCGGTTTAGTTTAGTGCACATAATAGGCGGACAGTTTGGACGGGTAGTAAGATGAATACACGGATATTTATTTTTATTTTAGCATTGCATCGGGCTATACGTTAATTAATTAATATTAGCACCGCGTCTTACTACCCGTTCGGGTTATACACACTTACGCTAATGTGTAATGGTAGGGTGATTGTGAGATGAAAATGGAGGACCTACAGTTTAACGTGGGATCCGAACCACGGTGGAGACCTGGCATTCCTCCCATTCACAAGATGTCTTGTCAGAGGAGAAGGAAGGGTTTGGTAATCAGATAAATCTGTGCCGGGACCAAGGATTGAACCCCGGCCGCCAGCACAGACGTCTTGACACCTTACCCCTAGACCGCCAGGTCACCTATACGTTAATGAGTTAGGAATTGGGAAGGTTGAATTCTATGGTAAATGTATCCGCATTGTGTGTGGAAATAAAGTAGAAACTATTTTGAAAAAAACAAAACAAGCCACGCTCAGTACACCCAATTGGGGTTCAATCCATGATCTCCCTGTCATAGGCAGTCTAGTCTAACGTGTAGTCGAACGAATATTTATATGATTTATCTGACTTAAGTTTTTTTCAGGTTGACTGTACAAGCCAGGTGTCCTATGCACTTGCGTAAATTCCCTCTGGATGCGCAGAAGTGCCCACTCCTCATTTCGAGCTGTAAGTATCACGAAAATAATTGCATCTGTCACTTTTGATAGATATCATCAACGCTTATAAGAAAAACACGGATTATTTAGTAAAGTTTTTTGGCATAGATTTATCTGATTACTAAACCCTTCCTTCACCTCTGACAAGACATCTTGTGAATGGGAGGAATACCAGGTCTCCACCGTGGTTCGGATTCCACGTTAAACTGTAGGTCCTCCATTTCATCTCACAATCACCCTACCATTACAACGTTAGCGTAAGTGCGTATAACCCGAACGGGTAGTAAGACGTGGTGCTAATAATAATAATAATATTATAAGTTGATGGGATCATTTGAAGGGTAGGTATACCAGGGGGGAGGGAAAGGGGGGAAAGCCACGCTACACACATTTTTCAGGATAACAACTTTCAAATCTAAAAACCCGACCCCGTGCGCGCGGGCTTTTTGCGTCTGTCCGCCACTTTTTTTTACCACAGCTGAAAAGTTCTTAAATAATAATTTTAATCTGTCACTTTTCTGAGAAAAATCAAGTTTGTACTTATCCAGATATGCTGTTCGCAAGAAATTGGTGATTGAAAGCTCCCTCTCATTCCACTGTCATTGCCAGCTCATTTTCAAAGTGTACTTTCTTACTCGGAACTATCATTCTACTCACTAATACCACACTAATACTTTCTATTTCCTTTGTGAATATCTCGACATGGGTCTACCCAGCTTGGTCGCCTGAATAAACTCAGAATAAACAGATATTTTAAAAATGTACCTAAGCACCAAGATGGTGGCGAGTAGTTAAATATTTCCCTGTGTATTTATTTTGGTCTTGTTAATAATAATATTTAGCACCGCGTCTTACTACCCGTTCGGGTTATACGCTTTAAGTACCAATTACTCTAATGGATTAGGAATTGGGAAGGTTGAATTAGAGGAAGTGAACCCGCATTTGCGTGGAGGGAGAGTGAAAAACCGTTTAGGAAAAAAACCACCCCCCCCAGTTCACCCGACCGAGATTCGAACCTCGATCTCCCCGTACTCAGCAGTTACTTTGGTCTTGTTAAAATCGTAATTAAAGAAGTATTTCTTTTTTATTTATTGACATTGACTTTTTGGTTTGGTGAAAATTGTTTCAATTGTTTAAATTGGTTTTTTGGACTAACTTTGCGTGTGTACCATTTGTGTTATTTTATATGCGAATTAAAAAAAAAAAAAATTTTTAATTTTAAACTCATAATTTTCTTTTAATAATATGTATTTTTGCGTGTGTGTCATTTGCGCTATGAATTATGTTCAGCTATACATTTAGTTGAAAAAGGGATTGGTGCACCCCAAACTACCCATAGTTTTGAATGTGCTCAAAGGCACAAAAAGGTTGGGGACCAAAAGATGGCAGTACTAACTCAGTTTGAAAAACAAATCAAGCGAAAACATTCCAAAAATATATTTCTCACATACTAAATAGCTATTAATCTATTTTTATGAACATAGTTATTTTTTTAAATCTTTGATGGGCCATATAAAATCAGTTGGCTGGCCCGTAGGTTGCTGACCACTGGGCAAGGGTATCGGGCGTTGTTGGATAAGCGGTCAGAAGGGAAGGAGATTCAAAATTTTAAAAAATAACTCAGATTGAATTACAATTTCGAACTGTTCTCTAATTTATTATCTTATGTAGAGTGTTATTTAAGCCAAGATGAATAATAATAAATATTTAATATTGATTTAACACTATTAACATTATATATGATACATATTTACATATATATATATGTACATACAACTCAAGGTATAAGGCATTTTGTGGTGTTTCAGGTAATGTTTGTGTTATTTCTAAATTTGTCAAGTATTAACGTTACTTTTCTAGATGGTTACAGAAAAAACGATCTCATTTACCGTTGGGAGACCACCAGCAGCAAAGACAATGTGAAAATAGAGCCCAACATGGAGATAGCCCAGTACGACCTGACTAATGTCACAACTCTAGACAACCAGATAGCTTCCAGAGGCAACTCAGGGAAAGGTATATCTGTCTTCTTATGTATGATAGCCCAATACGACCAATGTAGACAACCAGATAGCTTCCAGAGGCAACTCAGGGAAAGGTATACTCATCTTATGTATGATAGCCCAATACGACCATTCTAAACAACCAAATATCTTCCAGGGGAAATTTATGGAAAGGTATATCTAGCTAATGCCTTTTATTATTTTTGACTTAATTAAAACTTTTGCAGCTTATCTGTTTATAAAAGCAGAATATATTGTTTTTTGGAGTTTTTCATGTACTAAGCAAAGTCCTGCATATCAACACATATCTGCTTACCCATTATCTTTGAAACCTCGTTCCAGACTATCGTTAGGAAAAGTCCACCTTATCAACACAGATCTGCTCACCCATTATCTTTGAAACCTCGTTCCTGACTATCGTTAGGAAAAGTTCACCTTATCAACACAGATCTGCTCACCCATTATCTTTGAAACCTCGTTCCAGTCTATCGTTAGGAAAAGTCCACCTTATCAACACATATCTGCTCATTCATTATCTTTGAAACCTCGTTCCTGACTATCGTTAGGAAAAGTCCACCTTATCAACACATATCTGCTCACCCATTATCTTTGAAACCTCGTTCCAGACTATCGTTAAGTTAAATCCACCTTCTCAAATACTAGTTAGGTCATCCGTCATCTGGTGGTGATGACTGTTTCAGACGAGCACTCGATGATAAAGGCGGTGTTCCATCTGAAGAGGCACACCGGGTTCTTCATGCTGCAGGTGTACGTCCCCTGTGGTCTCATCGTGTGCTGCTCTTGGGTCAGCTTCTGGATAGACCCTGACGCTGTACCAGCAAGGGTGCATCTAGGTCAGGGTTCCTTTCGGAGAAGTGGGCGCTAGCCGATATATCAATCATTGCCACGTTGTTAATTTATATTTATAATTAGTGCGTTCAACACCAAGGATATTAACGGATTACCAGCATCGGTGGAGACGCAGACTAAATAGCCAGCTCATTTTGATTGAGTTTGTCAGTAATTTTCAAGGTATGGGTTTTAATACCTGCCTAAACTTCTAAAGGGTACTTTTTTTTACTAGATGATTTCTCGCTCTCCCTCCATACAAATGTGAGTACAATTAGTTTAAATTATACCATCCACATCCTTGCCAAGCACACAGTGACTAAAGATAAAAATAATGACTTATTTTTTTGTGGGCGCCACGCATTACTAATAGAGATAGGGGTGAGAGAGAAATAATTTTAGAAAGAATGTATCCGCATTTGCGTGTAGCCCTTGGCACACCTGTGCGGGATTTGAACCCTGAACCCCCCTATCACCGGTTAATTAAACCAGACGAGGGAGACATGCCATAACCCACGTTTTCATTAATGCGAGTAGCGACTTAATCGTTAAGTGTTTTAGGATCAGGAGAGTATCCTGGAGGGAAAGGCATCCGCATCAGCGTGGAAAGAGGATGATAAAACTACAGTGATGGATTAAAAGTAGAAAACCATGCCATGCTGGGATCCAAACCCTGACATTATCTTCATCGGCACGATACAAACATGGTACGAGCCTGACTCCTCAGTCCCCATGACCACTGGTGCAGAGTTCACTCTGTCTATCTCCCCACTTCACTTGTTCTCTCTTTCACTCTATTTATATCACTCTTCCCCCTTTATCACCTCTTCTCACTCCTGCTGGTACCTTGGGTAGTTTTCCTGAAAAGGGTAATATCCCAACGATCACCAGGATTTGATTAGTTAGACTTAAGTTAGGTTTAGGTGTTTCCACGGGTTCCACACCCTCATACTCACTATCACCCTCATACTCACTATCACCCTCATACTCACTATCTCCCTCATACTCACTATCACCATCATACTCACCATCACCCTCATACTCACTATCACCCTCATACTCACTATCACCCTCATACTCACTATCACCCTCATACTCACTATCACCCTCATACTCACTATCACCCTCATACTCACTATCACCCTCATACTCACTATCACCCTCATACTCACTATCACCCTCATACTCACTATCACCCTCATACTCACTATCACCCTCATACTCACTATCACCCTCATACTCACTATCACCCTCATACTCACTATCACCCTCATACTCACTATCACCCTCATACTCACTATCACCCTCATACTCACTATCACCCTCATACTCACTATCACCCTCATACTCACTATCACCCTCATACTCACTATCACCCTCATACTCACTATCACCCTCATACTCACTATCACCCTCATACTCACTATCACCCTCATACTCACTATCACCCTCATACTCACTATCACCCTCATACTCACTATCACCCTCATACTCACTATCACCCTCATACTCACTATCACCCTCATACTCACTATCACCCTCATACTCACTATCACCCTCATACTCACTATCACCCTCATACTCACTATCACCCTCATACTCACTATCACCCTCATACTCACTATCACCCTCATACTCACTATCACCCTCATACTCACTATCACCCTCATACTCACTGTCACCATCACCTCGTCTCATCGGGACGTGGAAAGAGCCTCCGCAGAAAGAATGTACGATTAGTATCGGGCGTCCCCTGGGCAATGGTACCTCAGTGCTGGCTACTCTTTCCACTATTGGGTTACGAAGCTGTAGCCCAGACCCACAATATTAGTATTTAGTTACCCCCGCGATGATATCTATTGTAGTCTCAGCCCCCTATGACGAATGGTTTCCAGGGGTGACCACGGCCCTCTCCCTGACCACCCTGGGTTTCGGAGGGAAGGCTCAGATGCCTAAAGTGCCTTACGCCACCGCCCTCGACTGGTTCATCATCCTCTGTTTCTTCTTCGTCTTCGGCGTGATGATAGAGTTCGCCACCATCAACTTCATCGAGAAAATCACGACGGAATGGAAGAGGATCTTGAGAGAAAAAGGAATCGTGAAAAGGAGGAAGCCAATTTTTAAGGTAGAGCCATATTATACTATTTTTACTTTCTAAGAGAAAAAAAAATGTATTATGTCAGCACAAGACATATAAACTAATTTAAATCTAATACAGACACAACACTCAATCCCCCAATCGTTAATTAATCACTGTGAAAGTGAAAACCCACATTTCACCGATGATAAATTTTTTTTGACCATGCCGGGAATAGAATTAGGGACCCTTGGTTAAGTAGTCAGACACTTTACCGACTGAGTTGAGATATGCGGCTGTTAATGTTTTAAATTGTATTTTTGTAAATTAAAACTAAATGTTAAATTCCGTTTTCTCACAAAAGGATTTTTTTTTTTACTGGTTGCACTGTTTAAGGTGGGATGGAAGGCGACGCGAGTTAAGGTCAGCGTTACTGACGTTTTTATGGCAAAACATTTTTATCAAAACAAATCAAATAGTTCTCCAGTAGAAACAAAGAGTTTAATTCTTCTCCACACGGTGATATCAACAGTTGTTGAATATCTGTCATGAACACGGCGGCATTATTAAACAAACTTTTTTTTAAATCAAGACAAAAAAATTGTCATTAAATTCACCCTTGACAGCTGTTCAAGAAATTTTTAGATCACCATGTGAAGAAAATTAAATTATATATTTTTACTGGATTAATATATTTTTTTTTAATTTGGCCCCAAAAAATAAATGTTTACCATAAAAACTGTAAACACACTCGACTCAACTAACATCCCCTTCCCCCCACCCCACCTTAAGGACGTAGCCTACCTGTGACGTCATGGCAAGCCAAGATACGATTCCCCATGTTAATGTACTTACGTTTTATTCAGGGAGTTTTAAGAATATAATGATAAAATAGGAAACATAAATTCTTAAACCATTCTAAAAAAACAAAAGATCCTTTCATGAAGTGTTTAGTTTGTAAACTTTTTTTTTATCTTTTAAATCGTCTACAACACAGGTTATTAGGTATATTTACGAAAATGCCTTGTAGCAATCTTCCTGCTACGATGTGGATTAAAAAAAAAAAGTCCGTGGAAACATTTGTAGATCTAGAAAACGAAACAAGATCAATGCAATTTTGAAATGCAAGTCAATGCTGCCCAGACGCAAATAATAGAGGGAGTGTTTATACTCGTCATCGGAAGAGGAAAGGTGTTATTGGCATATAGACAAGAGGCCTCGCAAGATTAAATACTCAGTTTATTACTTCTATTTCTAATGTATACATTTTTGGTGACCTGGTGGTCTAGGGGTAAGGTGTCAGACCTCTGTGTTTGGGGTATGGGGTTCAATCCTCGATCCCGGCACAGATTTATCTGATTGCCAAACCCTTCCTTCACCCCTGACAAGACGTGTATTAATCACAACTTGTGAATGTGTGGAATGCCAGGCCTCCACCGTGGTTCGGATTCCACGTTAAGATGTAGGTCCTCCATTTCATCTCACAATCACCCTACCATTACACATTAGCGTAAGCGCGTATAACCGAACGGGTAGTAAGACACGGTGATGATAATAACAATGATAATAATAATTTATACATTGATGTCTAAGTGTGATAGTGCTGAGTGTTCTTAAATTAAGTGCGTCAAACTAATATGCAACCCACTTCGCAAATTAATTTTGTAATCATCAAGTAGGCAACTTTGTTAACTGATAAATCGGTTTATGTTGTGTGTTTTAAGGCGTACGTTAAAAAGTGACGGGTGTTCAGTTTCAGATAAGAAGAAAATCAAGGATGAGCGTCTTAGGAGACGACGCCTTGAATATCCCAAAAGACCGTCAAAGATCCGCCTCCATGGTCAACATACCTTCCTCGGGACCGGCCCTTAGCGTCCCTTTACCATACGCGATCGTCAATATTGACGCCGACGCTCCCGATCCAGCCCCGTCGGTGAGAGTCGACCGGTCAGGGGGCACCTACGGGATGATCCATAGACGTGGTGACACGCCCGAGGTCCACGTGGTCTCTCCCATCATCCGGATAATGAGGAGACTCTCGAGCGCCGTCAGCGTCCGCCGAGGAGTGGACGAAGACGACAACCCCGTTATGATGGACGGCGGTTCCCGCGTGAACCTCCTCAACGTCCCTCGCATCACCGTCTCCAGGAGACACTCGGAGAGTAACGTCAGTGAGATCAGCGCCGAGACCGTCTACGAAGATGACGTCCGCGAGCACATCTATGACGAGATACACGACGTCATAGACATGGAGGACGATGTCTGCGAAGACGACAGGGCGTCTCGGATCAGTTTCGCCGTAGGGAATATCGTCTCCAACACGAGGAGTTCCTTTAAGAGGTTCCTGATGAAGCCGGTGGATCTGTGGAGGGACTTCCAGTTCTTACCCGGAGAGGAGGAAGTCACGAGACAGGTGAATAGCGGGGAGATCCCCGACAAGTTCGGCCATATCGACATCAAGGCGAGGAAGATCTTTCCCATCTCGTTCTGCGTTCTGTTGCTGATCTATTCTTTCGCTTACATGTACTATATCACCGATGATTTCCCTGTGAAAGAATTTAAAACGTTGAGAAGGAAACGCCTCTGATATCAGTAGGGGGAAAAAACACTCCTAGGGCAGATCAACAAATATACAGCAAACGCGATCAACGGATCACCCGCAAAACACCTCTCCTTTAAAGCGTGAGTGCAGGGAATAAGAGAAAATGTCGCCGTACAGTTGTTTAATATGTGTCGAGGGTGTTCTGGAATTTAATGACAACTTTTTCTCTTCATTTAAAACGTTCCTCGTCTAATGCTGCTATGTTCATGACAGATATTCAACAACTGTCGATATCATCACGTGAAGAAAATTAAACCCTGTTTCTATTGGAACAATGTTTGGTTTCTTATTTTGACCACAACAATTTGTTCGTTATGAAAATTGCTAAAAACACTAACTTTTCTCCTATTAACTTACACTGCCACCTAAAGGGGTCCGCCTACTTGAGTTTATTTATCAATATTTCATATTTTATATTCTTGTTCATTTGTTAGATATTTTACTACTTAGTCTGAAAATGGTAACCAATTATTAGAAAAATAGTCCTTTTAAAAATTTTCGTTGTGCACTATTATATTATATTATATACTTTCGCTCAATATATGAAAGATATGATCTTGTAAAAAGTTACTTTATAAATAATTAATTCATACTGGAGATGTTTGATACGTTCTTAAAATAGATAGAACAGTTTCTAGCTATTTCTATCAACATCACGGATATTTTTATTTTTTCAAAGAAAATTAATTAAAAGTTTATATTTTGAATTTCTCCCACCTAAACAGTTTACTACTATTAACAAAATTGATTGATTTTCAAATAAAACTATTATTATTATTATTATTATTGCTATGTGTTCTGTCTTACGACAGGTAAATTCCTTTTGTCAGAGAACTTAGACCGTCAATACACCCTGTCCTCTGACTCCTTCAGCTCTCAGAAGTTTCTTCTTTCCTTCAAGTCATCCAATATTTGAATCCTCCTTCTTCCTAAGCTCCTCTTTCCCTCAACCTTCTCTTCTATGACGTGCAGAAGACAGTTCCTCTTAAGGATGTGTCCGATCCAGTTTGCTGTGTACCGAAGAATCACATCCAAAATGGTCCTCTTTTCACCCACTCTTCTTAGGACTTGTTCATTTGTCCCCCTGTCTGTCCACCTGATCTTTTCACCTAATCTTCTTAGGACTTGTTCATTTGTCACCCTGTCTCTCCACCTGAGCTTCTCACCTAATCTTCTTAGGACTTGTTCATTTGTCACCCTGTCTGTCCACCTGAGCTTCTCACCTAATCTTCTTAGGACTTGTTCATTTGTCACCCTATCTCTCCACCTGATCTTTTCACCTAATCTTCTTAGGACTTGTTCATTTGTCACCCTGTCTCTCCACCTGATCTTCTCAAGGGTTCTCAAGCACCAACGCTTAAAAACATATTTAAACCCTTTAAATGAAAAAAATTTCGAATAATTTTTACCTATATATTTCGTTTGTGTTTTATTTTTCTGTTTGAAGGTAATTTTATTTTTACATTATATTTTACTTTGCAGAAATATTTTATACCTACGTGTCAAACAAGATCTCTAACATGGCAAGAAATATTGTAGACGATTAGTAATCATTTCGTTTCACCATTTTATATTTATTTGATAAATACAGTTTTAAAACTTTCCTTTGTTTAAGTTGACAAACTAAATGTAATAATAATAATAATAAATAATGAAGAGTTTTAAAATAAATCTTTAAAAAAAATGAACATTCAAAACAATAGAGCTAACAAATGAAAGTTGAGTTTTCAACATTCATTTGTTTTGAGTTGTATCCTTTTCAATATAAAAAACAAACAAAAAAATCTCAAAATTAAGTATAATTTTTAATACATACATGTTAGTCCTCTTTTATATTATTTTTTCTTGCAAATTTAATTTATTAAGAGGAGGGTTTTTCTTTAACTCATGAGCAAAAAAAAAAAAAGAGTTGTGTCTTTGTTTTCTTTTGTTTTTTTCTTAAGAAGATAGAATAAAACAAATACTATTTAAAAAAATGTAAATATAATAAAGTGTCGATCCACTAAATAAAGTTATATTTTATACATTTTGGTCAGCAAAAAAAAAAGCGTGGAAAAAATAGAACAATACAATTTAAAATAGCATCCAAAGAAAGAAAACTTGGCGAATATATCAGTATAAAGTTTGAAAGTAGCACCCTTTATTAACATTCAACTGTCAAATTATAAGATAAAAACTCTGGAAAATGTAACCAAGACAAGCTGTTTTTTTACATGAAAACATGACAAGATGAAGATTATCTTAAGAACCTTCGCTATTTTAAATAATTTATTTTATTTATTATTTTTTATTTTACAGTAGCGGCTCGTAGCTAAAATTAGTGGGGGTGCTACTTCAGAAAAATTTTAGCTTTTGTTTTAAAATTGTGTAAAAGGAAAAAAACACGTATAAAAAGGAAATCTATTCAGGAACTTGATAAAATCTTTTTAAAAAAACATATTTTACTTACTTTAACTTAAATTGTTACAGTTCAAGCTTGATCTATTCATTTAAAAATGAAATCCATTCTTCTTGTTTTAATTTGCGCAAAAAAAATCAATCATTTTCTCCTTGATCTCTGGATGACCATTGAGGACATTTTTCTCCAAAGTACTGCAAGCGCATTTTGTATTTCTGTTAAATAAAAGAACAGAAAAAATTAATCAAATAGAATAGTTGGAAGCAGAATAATAATCTAATTCTACACTTTATCACATTCAAGAATATGATACACGTTTTTTAAGCACAACACACGCTGAGTAAAAAAACACTTCCTTCTACCATCACGCCAGAGCCGGCACTGCGAGAGTAACAGTGCTCTCTCTACTTGGCAGTCCCACCTTCCTTCTCACCCCCTAATATGTGCGCATGCGCACAACAGTCAAACGAAACGTCGCTGGCACTGTGAAGCGCACAGTTCCATACAAAGATTTTTGTATATTTTTCATAAACTGGAAGATGGCTACTGAATTACTGACATTAAGCTTAAGGAATATATATTGTACTACAAAAATAAAGAAAGAATTAAAGAAAAAAGGTATTATTATATTAAATGTTATCGATATTATCAAGTATAAATAAGGGTTGCTGCAGTTCCGCTGTGCCTATACACGAGTCATCACTGTTTATTTATCTATTTTATTTTACATTTTACTGGATTTATTTGTTTAGATCTGATTATTAGCATTTTAATATTTAATAAAGAATTGAGTACAAAATTAAAACCTCGATCAAATATAACTGAACTAGTGTGTAGTGAGAGTAGAAAACAATTTAGGAAAAAAAACCCTCCTGACTCAGAACGCCCAACCCAGGATTCGAACACAGACCTGTACGTATACAAAGGTAATCCAATATTTATCGAGAGCGATGTCTTTATACCATGGGACCATCCATATTGGTATATTATTTTAAACACAAATTTGGATGTTTAAGTTGAATATTTTTAAATATAAATAAATATTTTTAAATCACGGATCAGGTTTGGATGGTTTTCTATTCACCTTCCACGCAAATGAGGGTAAATTACCTCTAAGATGATTCCTTCCTCATCACTATCCCATTAAATTAATTGCCATATATTCCTATAACATGAACAGGTAGTAAGACGCGGTGATAACAAAACAATGTTGTTATCTAGGCCTATAATTTTTGAAGAGTTATCTTTAAATTAGTATTATTACTAGACTAAGTTTGAGTTTTATTGTATCATAATATTTTCAAAGTTGAGACGCGTTTGATATTATTTTGGTCACATCAAAAACCTTCAAACCAATTTTGATCCAAACAGTTAAATAACACAAACAAAAATATTCCCAAAAACAAAATTTTTAATGTGAAACATGATTTTTGACAGTTTGGTCTGTGGATATTAGTTTATTCTAAAATAAACAATATTGTATCGTTTTAAAATATTTTATATTTAACACAAAAAATAATAGATTTCATTAGAGCTGACATGTCACGTTTTTGAGGTCATGTCATTAAAACACATGGAGGTTAATTGGTTTCTGGTTGGGGAAGAGGAAGAACGGAAATAAAACCATGGAGGGGGGG